>JAUUDZ010071077.1:0-10050 GCA_032361705.1 Panulirus versicolor
AACACATGATAGCCGTTAACAGCAAGGATTCGATTCCTCTACCATTAATTTATGTGGGAGCTGGATTAGCTGGTTGGCGTTCCCATCTCCCATACAAATGGTAGAGGGGTTCGAATCCTCCCCAGACCACACCGTATATCCTCGGAATACGTGCAGGCACCAGTGTTTTGGACAAGGAAATCAGTCCCTTAGCGTCCTCTACAATCAGTTTTTCTCCTCCACCCTAAACTCCGCCTAATGACCCACCCGGTCGTCCACGTCGTCAGAGGCAAATGTAACAAAGCTGCAAGCCACACAAGACAAGAGTCCACAGTGCAGTCGCCGGCTGCCCAACGACAGTGAAGCATCCTGCACCTGCACGGCCAAGCAGAAATACTTCCAGTACAATCCCACCTCAATATACTTGGCAGTCAATTAATTGCGACGGCCAACTAGGCTCTCTCTCTCTCTCTCTCTCTCTCTCTCTCTCTCTCTCTCTCTCTCTCTCTCTCTCGCACCCAGACCATTCTTCCATAACCTATCGCTCGTAAGGAGTAAAAATGTTCCGCCCCCCCCCCCCCCTACTTCGCGCTTCAGCCTATACGTACAGATCTCTTGTTTCCACCCTCGGCAAACACGACATCGACAGAACACATACACGCCATAATGACCGGACAGGCACTAAACAACCGCCGACCCGATCCCCCTAGTCTTAACCCCCCCCCCCCATGCCATGATTACCGGTCTTCCACCCCCGTGTCAACATTACCGGTCTTGCACCCCCTCCTCCCCCCGTGTCAGGATTACCGGTCTTTGTCCATTCAGAACAAGATACCGGCTTACATCTACGAAATCCTCCCTACATGCATCTGCCATCCTCCTTTTTCTACATCCTCTCTTTCACCCACTTTTCTGTACCCTTCTCCTTGTCATTATAGATCATCTGTTTGCGTCGATTCCTCCGTATTCACACACCATGACTCTTTCTTTCACCAGCTTTGCGTGACGACTTGTTCCAGTGTGTCGAGGTTTGGACCATAAAAATTCATGATGTCAGTTTCAACACCGTTCTTGTCATTTGTACGTGACTGTCGACCCCCACGTGAACACAGCAGTTCTTAAAACGTTTTAACACTTGTCTGGTTATCAGAGACATGTGTTTTCACTCCCCGTCATCCTGAACAATTCATGAGCCTCTGGTGTTTGAATGTCTGATTTAGCGTCGTGTGCAGATATCCAGGAATCGGTCTGGTTGCGTTCACGCGCCGCTTGTTGACAGAAGTGGGTCCTGCTCCTGAGATGTTGTGGTTTCCTGTACTTCATCATTAGTGACGTTCTCGCGTCATCGCTGTCTCTCGTTGCACTGTTTCTCTTGGTCACAGACGGGAGCAGATGTCTCAGTGGTTATTCAATATTTGTCGTGTCGACAGTAGCAGGGGTATCAAGTGCGTGTGAGGTATGTTCGTCTCACAGTTGTCCTCCTCCTCTCACATCTGCTTTTCTGGTGTTGTAGAATGGAGGCGCTGCGCCACGGTCCGTTAAGGTATGAATACCGTGAGGTAGTGTTGACACCGTCACCACTTCCATGAATGCAAAGATCAGACGCATGAAAATATGTCTTGGGTTTAGCTGTCATTGTTCACCTGCCATTTTGTGGCTGCGTTGAGTTGCGGTTTGGGAGAGGTCGTGTACAGCCTTGACAACATGATATACCATTCTGTTGATGGTGACTCTGATGACCAAAACAGGTTTTGAATATGTTATTTTCATTACGAAGACATGCAACGTGATCCCCCCCCCCAAAAAAAAAAAAAAAAAAAAGACACTAGGGTTGTGCTAGGCAGCGGCATCTTGTTGGAGAACGTGGAATTTTCTGATAATATTAGATTGCTCTTATTTTCCTAGGGTCCTGATTCATCTTTTGTACAGGTCAGACCGAGGAAGCCATGTGGTAAACATCCTCCCTCTGCGGTTCTGTCTCTACCGTTGCTGTGTTGTGGGTACTGACTCGTGAAACCGCGGGGACACTGTGGTGTAACAGCTACACATGTAAACACCTTATGATCGTGGCCTTGGTGAAGCCTTTTCACATCTTGGCGAAAGTTTGCAACTCGAATAAAGAATTCTTGGTACATAGATGGAGTTCGATTCCCTTGAGAGGATGGTCGGGTACTCGAGTTAATCAGTGGAAGTCGGACGTTCTAAATACAACAGGTTAATCGTCCATATTTTTCTTGATTACGTATGTGATGATGTTGGTGTTGTGTAGGACTGTCAGGAACTGCTGCGCAATACGGACAGTGTGTATGTATGGACGCTCACCTGTGGCCCGTGTCAGTAACCGTCCTTGTCCATCATAGCTGATGATAATACAGTTGTGTCGATGCCAGGTCGTTTATCTGTGGTTGAAATTTCTGCTTTGGTCTCGTGAATGGTCGTATGTTAAGAAAGTGGGATTTAAAGTTATCAAGAATTTTTTTTTTTTTTTTCAGCCCTCCCTCTCCAAATTGATCCACGTCGAGGCTGCCCCACCATTTTTAGTCACAGAATCTTGATATTCAGTAACAATAGCACGAACATGAATATAGACAGGGAGGCTAGTTGTGGTTGGACGACGTGCATGGCAACAGCTGCAGGTATCCGTGGAGCCCTAAGTATTTAATACCTTCATATCAGCTTGTTTACGGAAGTAGACCGCCTGGTAATGAAATTATAACCCAGGCACCGTGCTATAAATCCCTTATATACCCTGCGTTTCAGTAAGTACAGTTGATAGATCGGTTTGTCTCCTCACTGAAGGTTGTGAATGTGTGTGATTGTGTGTGGAAAATGTGCGGTGTATCCTTAGGTCCTTATCCCCTTTGATACAAAATCATAAAATTTTACACACGGTTCACTTTCACACTATCTTTATAAGATTTAAGTAACTTCCCAAACGATGATTATAATCATTTGAGATCTTTAGATTTGTGTGCGTTTTTACTGGGCAGTGAAGACAGCGCGATGGAACACTGTGGAGGACGTTGGGAAGTGATGAAAAAAGGTCTTAACTACTGCTTGCCTAAATCTACTCTCTCTCTCTCTCTCTCTCTCTCTCTCTCTGGAAAGACACGAAAACATAAACAGGAGAGGAAGAGCAAAATGTCTCCAAGTTGGTATTGAGAAATGAGTTACAAAGGAAGGGCGGAAGGCAAGGTGAAGGACGGACGTGATGATCAATTTTGATGTCTCTCGTTGTTGTTGCTGAGGATTTTAGACACACAACCCTTCTCTGACTTCAACAGACCCTATATAGAAACAAGGATATAACCCTACAATGCAGAGGACATGAGCGTGGAACATCGTCTTAGCACATGATGCCCAAGATGAACTCATTCATGGATGACGGAAAAATTTTCAAGATCGCCACACTCAACGTACGCCGGAAAAAGAGGGGAAAAAAAAAGTCCGGATGGCATTTATAGGTAGACTGAATGGGGGCTTGATGAGAGGAGCTCCGTCGTTACGTAATAGCGTTCTATGAATGATATTTTTTGGGTTTGCAGAGCATACCTTGTGGGCTTCCCCTGCACCGATAGTCATGTATAGCCATTCCCAGAACGACCCCTCCTCCTCCAGGAAATGGATCCTCCGGGAAATTTTGCCGAGAAGTTTTTCACAAATATTTATTAATCAAAAGTTTGTACGCCTCTCAACTGCGTCCTTGAGAATATTGATAAACCTGGACCCGTTTCGACGACTGATGGGAACGACGGCAATGAATGTTATTGTTCTACTGATGCAGTATAGATTTAGAAGATACAGTATGTGATTAATGGTGGCTGGAAGCTCATTGACAAGGAACTGGCCAGCAGCCATGATCACACTGCCACAACTCCCTCTGCCCGAGGACATTAACATAGCAACATTACACAGGAATGCGTGGCGTATATTGTTATAGAGCGTATCGGGACAGTTCCTCCCGAACAATTCGGCCATAGTATAGAGATATGACAGACTGATGGAGATTGATTTGTGTAGGTTTGGTCTCGTTAGGGAAGGGGGGGGGGGGAGAGAGAGAGAGAGAGAGAGAGAGAGAGAGAGAGAGAGAGAGAGAGAGAGAGAGAGTTGCTGCGGGGCATTGGTTGGGGGCAGCTATCGTCCTAGAACCGTATGCATACCTCAGCTTACGTTAGGCACCCCGTTCGTCGACCATCCTTGAAAGGGACTCGGATGACGACGAGGTGCGACGGCAGTGAGCGGCCTGACTGGTTGTTTTGTTGTTTGGGCTTTAGGCCTGTCAACTGCCAGGGTCATTAAAGGCCGTCATCGTAAAGCTTTAACACCTTCGTCATGTATTAAAGATGATACTAAGACCACATACTCTCTTTATGGCACATCTTGAGCTGTTGTTCACCGAGTGACTCCCTTACCCTGGACGCAAACACAGACCCGTAAGATTGGTGGGTGGGAGCACTTCCCGTTGCACTATGCGTGATTACTGTTTGTGTGTCACGGGGAGAGAGTTTTACGCTCGTGCTGCCTCGTCTCTTGACCTTGTATATATGTACCATGACTTTGCTTCTGTATATTTTTGCACACACACACACACACACGCTCGCGCGCGCGCGCCTATGCCAGACACCCATTTTATCGACCAGCCTCTAGGGGAGGATGAACAGCTGGGTGGACTGTGGACCGGTTGCCATGACAGGGATTCCAACCTATGCGAGTTTTATCACAGGCGGCCCGTGCCTACATGACGGTCAGTAACGCTAACCGTTACACCACGGAGGTCCATGTGTGTGTGTGTGTGTGTGTGTGTGTGTGTGTGTGTGAGTGTGTGTAATTACATATTATTGCTAAAAGGGGAGGGAATTTTACTCTGATGTGGCCTCATCTCCAACTTTTTACCACAACATAACGTTTTCAATCTATATTTGCGGTCTTCATGTACTGTTTCTTCATTCAGTTTAATGTATTTATCACCCAATCTTATACTGTAGAATGAATGCAGTGCAACTTTTTTTTCACAAGTTTCTTGCTTAATTTCATGTTCTGTTTTCTGGTTTCCTTCATCCCTACGTTTTTCGAAGAGCGGTTCACTGTCTGTGTCATCGAGATGGATTAGTTAGTTATGTGATCAGGTCACCACTTACTCCTCTACCTTCCATGGCTGACAGTTTCCCTGTAATTCAGCTCTCTTAATTACTGTATCATCTAGTTTCATCTTGTGGATTTGTAGTACCCAGGTGAATAGCAGAACCAGAACATTGACTTAAGAACTTCTTTAGTGTTGGTGTTGACTGATTTACTCCTAATGTCGGGTTTTATTACTGTCCCTCCAAGTGACACGCTAAACCAATAATACCCTGATATAACCACAGGTCACTCCTCCTCCAGTATCAGTGCCCAGCAGGTATCACAGGGCGAGAGCAAGAGGCCAGGTTCCTACTGGAACAGTCCAAAGTGTCAGATTGTTAGTTCCAGTAACTACGCCCTGTAGTGTAGGGTGAGTGTATCACGGGTCTTAAAGTCGGCTGGCGAGCAGCGATGGAATACCAAA
The DNA here is from genome assembly GCA_032361705.1 of Panulirus versicolor. Taxonomy (NCBI): domain Eukaryota; kingdom Metazoa; phylum Arthropoda; class Malacostraca; order Decapoda; family Palinuridae; genus Panulirus; species Panulirus versicolor. Next base: position 5,525 of record JAUUDZ010071077.1, read on the forward strand.
GAGCAAAGGTGATGCCTTATACTGAGAACTCGGAATTACGTGTTGATTTTTTTTTTTCCACCGTAATATTCTTGTTCTAGATAAGTGTAGGCATGATGATGATCATGATGACAATCATGATGATCATGATGATGTTGAATTAAAGTGATAATACTTATGAAATTCATAGATATCTTAAATCTGTTTTACTCACGAGTTTACTCACGGATTTTCTTTAAATTTGTCCTTACTATCCGTGTTTTGTCCACATTGTTCATCGTCACATTTCTATTTCACTGCCATGAGGCCGTCCGGGATATAGATGCAATCTCTCCGTAAACCTTAGCCACCGATGAAAAGATATAAGAGAAGAGAAATAACTTAGTGAAAGGACGAAACCTCTGGCGACTGAGGCAGGAAGGAGACTCGAAGTCGTGGACGCCATGTAATGAGCTAGGAGACACCTGCTCTGACAATTGTTTCTTGAGATACAGCAAAGTTGTTGCGGTTCCTTTTGATATTGAGATGGGCTAACTTAAGTGCACTGAGGAAGGCTCTGATGGCCTCGCAATGTTCTTCGATTTTGTGGTGTTGACGGCTAGGTTTGTCGGTGGGTCCCTAGCAGGAAGCCTCTTTTTGTCAGTGCAAACGACTCATTCATTTGTGGCAACATCTTCACAGATCCTTCACGTCAAAGGTTGGCAGAAATGCGCCGCCTAGCATCTGGAATTCACACACACAAAAAAGCTGTATAGAATTTTCCTTCTTGTGACACACCTCACCCCTCCTGGTGACCCACCTCACCCCTCCTGGTGACCCACCTCACCCCTCCTGGTGACACACCTCACCCCTCCTGGTGACCCACCTCACCCCTCCTGGTGACACACCTCAGCCCTCCTGGTGACACAGCCCACCCCTCTTGGTGACGCAACTTTCCCCTCCTGATGACACACCTCACCCATCCTGGTGACACAGCTCTCCCTTCCTGTTAATCTGACACTGTGGAGCAAGAACCATTATCCGGATGATATGCATTTACGTCATCCAGCTGATAACTGTTTAACATGATTTGAGAAACCACGACCTTTAATTACATGTTTTTGGTTGCTCCCTACGGCGTACATAACCCGGCTGTTCACTTTGGAGGGTGAGGTAATTTTTGATTGACTTCGTCATGATAGGCCAATACGAGAGCATCTGCGCCATTGGAGATGTTGGTGCATTGTCACTCCAGCGCAGAGCTGCGACGTTTTCACTCAGTGCTCTGGAGTTGACTCGAGCAGAGAGTAAACAAAGAGGCATCCTCAAGACAGATTGATATTACCTTCCCCTCACACAGCGTTCTGAGATAAGAGATGCCAATCAAGTTTCAGCTGCGAGACGCTGGGATTTCTCCAAGTAGTTGACAGGACTGGCCCTCTCCTGTACCCGCTTGACGATGTAAGAAGACGAAGACTTCCTCAACGCCACAGTTGTCCTGTGGCACTCCTCTCTGGCTCACCGGGGTCCTCCTTCCTCCAGCAACTCCCACCGCTCTGCCCTGTCCCTTTATTTACGTGGGAAATCAGCGTTGAAGTGAAGGCATGAAACTTCCCGGAACTGAAATAAAACCTACTCATGATGGTAAAATATTTCCACATGGACAGTTGCGATCTAGAGTCGATAAAAAGAAGTCACCCTTTTTCAGGTCGATTAATGACAGACTGTACTGCATGACGTCGGAAAGGGCAGCGTCGCCTGAGATAACAGTGACCTTTTGCAGATCAGAGAAAAAGGCTGTTTCTGAGACCAGGATTTTGTTTCAGAGTGGCAAGCCTAACAAACCCCTAAAAGGTTAAGAACTCTGAGCATTTTTGCTGTATTGAAAAAAAAAAAAAAGAACACGGAAGACTAAGATACCGGAACGCGGTGCACAAGAGACCTGTTTGATGTCATGTTGCTTATTCTTGCGTCACAGGAAATACTTTCTGATAGTCTTGTTTTGCACACTGACTCCATCTTTACTCCCACGCCAACACTGGGGTTACTTATAGATTAGATAGACCCTTTGTGGAGGCATAGATTAGATAGGCAAGTCTCTGTTGATGATAATTTTGCTTGTAAAGATGACAGTGTAGAGATGTGAATGCTTGCTACAGTGATACAGCTCATTTCTCCATTGCATGTTGCCACACTGTCTTGCAGCATATGATGGAATCGTAGTCTTAACTCGGGTATTTCTCTGCTGTTGAAATACACAGCACTTGGGACAAGTGTTGAGTGACTTGATATGCAGCCAGTTGATTGCCACCACCAGCAACATTGGGTATGATAGCGAAAGCGCTTCACACTCTTGGTTGAAAAGGAAGAACTGCTGTTTTCCACACCACAGTGGCCGTTTATTTGTAATTGATAAATCACCTTTAGCATATGTGGAACTCGGATATCACTCACACAAGTGAAACACGATCTCACACAGATAAAAACACACTATTAGTATACTGTTAAACACCGCGAGAGTTCTTTTCCTCAGTTAAATATTACATGGGAACACTCAGACAAATTTGAACACATGTGAATATTGTCACAAAGTTAGGCACACCATAAGAACTGTGTCGAAATATTAAACACACCAGAAGAATACATTGGAAACATGGAAAACACAACGTGACAATACTGTCAAGACATTAAACGCAACGCAAGAATATTGTCGAAATATTATACACATGAGCATACCGTGGAACCATTAACCACAGCATGAGAATACTGTCAAGTCATTAAACACCACATACTGTCGAAATAATAAACACAACAGAAGAATGTTGTCGAGACATTAAACACACCGTAAGAAAATTGTCAAGACATTAAACTTATCATGAGAGTACTGTTGAGAAATTAAACATAACATGAGAATACTGTCGAAATATTGAACACAACATGAGAATACTGTCGAGATATTGAGCACAACGTGAGAATACTGTCGAGATATTGAACACAACATGAGAATACTGTCGAAATATTGAACACAACATGAGAATACTGTCGAGATATTGAACACAACGTGAGAATACTGTCGAGATATTGAACACAACATGAGAATACTGTCGAGATATTGAACACAACATGAGAATACTGTCGAAATATTGAACACAACATTAGAATACTGTCGAGATATTGAACACAACATGAGAATACTCTCGAGATATTGAACACATCAACATGAGAATACTGTCGAGATATTCAGCACAACTAAGATTACTGTCGAAGCTTTAAAACACAACGTGAGAATACTGTCGAGACGTTAAGCACACCCTAAGAATGTCGCTTCACCTCGAGAACACTTTCCCCTTACTTAATAGCCACCATGAATACCGTCGCGCGAGTGAAATCGTCCAAGAATCTATTCCAGGAGGAAAGTTTAGCAAATGCTTCAGCCCGAGTAGAAATTTCCTCCTAGATTACTCGGAACACCGTTGCACGTTTGAAACTGCCCGGAGCAAAGGTGTCGCGCAAAGAACATGGACCAGATACCAAGAAATAGAATAAGGAAACTGTCTCAGAATGGGAATGAAGAAGGACCTTCGCACTGTGGAGGAGACGGGGACACCATCGCACACATGCAGTAAACAAGAACACTGTCGCATGGCTGGCAAAGGCAAGAACATCGTCGCACACAAGTGATAAAGGTTAGAAGAGCTCTATCATGCAGAGAAGATAGACTGAGAACTGTAGGCGTAAAACAGCTCGAAAGAACACTGCCACACAAGTGAGACCAGAAGAACAGTGTCCAACTGCCTGGGGGCAGACCCGGGCTGTGGGGATGAAGACATCCGAAGACTTCACTAGGTCACCAAGACAGAAACAATCAGAAGAACGAGTAGATGAACGAGAAAACAATGCTCCCTCCCAGAAGAACGTCTCAAAGGTAAGACATGCAAGGAAGAACATCGTCCCACAGGGAAAGTAGATCATTAAGAACTGCCAGAGAAGTTGACAGACCAGGAGATAAGTGAAGCACAAATATGGCGTTGCAGGTGCAACTGGTGCATAAGTTGATTACACCGGGAGAATAATATGACGCCGGAGGAAAAACGCACCGGATTATTCATGATAATACAGAAAAGATCAAGATTTTACAGAATGAAAAAAAAAGAGGTGGCACACAATTACAGATCTTAGGTGATCATTATGTTACTTAAGCTGTAAAAAGCAGTTCCACCTTACATAAAGATCGAATTTGTCTCTCGCTCCGAGCTGGGTAAGTGGCTCAGCCAACACAACCTTGATCTTTTTTTTTTTTCTAAGAAAAAAAAAAAATGTACAATCCTACCTGGCCTGTTGGCTGTGTCATAGAGGTTAGAGAGTCCACCAAAGATGCAGGGACTGGATGCAGCCTTTAGGAAGAGAGGGAGAATAGAAACTGCAACCATTCGTTTTCCATGTTCTATGATTAGTACCCACAATTGCCGTCAAGCGGCTGTTATAGACTGGCATTTCCAGTAATTTTTAATGTCATACACAGCCCGTGTTCAGAAAATAGAAAAAGCCAGAAAGATGCGTATTTATGC
>JAUUDZ010071088.1:0-10049 GCA_032361705.1 Panulirus versicolor
CCAACGTACAACTTTATATCTCATACAATACCCACCTATAACCCTACATATCATACAACTCCCACCTACAACCTTAAGTCACATACAACACATACCTACAATCTTACATTATATACAATACCCACCAAAAACCTTACATCACATACAGCACCCACCTACTACCTTATATCACATACATCACTCACCAACAACCTTACATCACATACAGCAACCACCTACAACCTTATATCACATACAGCACCGACCTACAACCGTATATCACATAAAACACCCAAATACAACTCTACATCTCCTACAGCACCGACCTACAACCTCATATCACATACAACACATACCTACAACCTTTCAACACATACAACACCCACATACGACCTTAAATCAAATACAGCACCCACGTACATCATTACATCACATATAACACTCACCTATAACCTTACATCACATACACCACTCACCTACAACCTTACTTTACATACAGAACTCACCTACAGCCTTACATCATATACAACACTCACGTAGAACCTTACATCACATACAGCACCCACCTACAACCTTATATCACTTACAGCACCCACCTACATCCTTACATCACATAAAACACCAATCTATAACCTTACATCACATAGAGCACCGACCTACAACCTTACATCACATACAGCACCCACTTACACCCTTATGTCACATACAGCACCCACCTGCAGCCTTAGATCACATTCAACATCAATCAACAACCTTATATCATATACAGCACCCACCTACAACCTTACATTACGTGAATGCAGCACTCATGTACAACCTTATATCACACACAACACCCATCTAGAAACTTACGTCACAGACAACACCCTCCTACAACTTTACATCACATATAGCACCCATGTACAACATTACATCACATACAACACTCACCTATAACCTAACATTACGTATAGCACCCACCTACAACCTTACATCACACACAGCACCCACCTACAACCTTACATAAGAAACAACACTTATGTATAACTTTACATCACATACAACACTTACCAACAACCTTACATCACATACAACACCCATTGACAACCTTACATCACATACAACACCCATTGACAACCTTACATCAGATACAACACCCACCTACAAAATTACATCGCATACGGCACCCACCTACAACTTTACATCACATAGAAATCCCACATATAACCTTACATCACCTACGGCACCCACCCACAACCTTACATTAAATACAGCACCACCTATAACCTTACATCACATACAGCACCCACCCACAACTTTATATCACTTACAGCACCCACTTAAAACTTTACATCACATAAAACACCCACCTACTTATTTACATCACATATAGCACAAACCCACAATATTACGTCACATACAACACCCAACTACAACCTTGCATTACATACAACACCCAAATACAACTTTACATCACATACAGCACCCAGCTACAACCTTACATTACGTGATTGCAGCACCCACCTAAAACCTTAAATCACATACAGCACACACCGAAAACCTTACATCAATACAACACTCACGCATAACCTTACATCACATACCACAACTACCTACAACTTTACATCACCTACATCACAAACAACACCAACCTAGAAACTTACATCACATACAGCACCCACCTACAACCTTACATCACAAACAACACAACCTAGAAACTTACATCACATACAGCACCCACCTACAACCTTACATCACATAAAACACTCACTCATAACTTTACATCACGTACAGCACCTACCTAATGCCTTACATCACATACAGCACCCACCTACAACCTTACATCACATGCAACAACCACCTACAACAGCATATCACATACAGCACCCACCTACAACCTTATGTCACTTACAACACCCATCTATAATCTTGCATCACATACAGTCCCCACACAAAACCTTACATTAAATACAACACCACCTACAACCTTACATCACATATGGCACCCACCTACAACCTTACATCACATACAGTACCAACCTACATCCTTATATCGCATAGAACACACACCTAAGACCTTACATCACATACAGCATCCATCTACAACCCATCACAAAAAACACCAACCTAGAAACTTACATCACATCAGCACCCACATATAACCTTATATCACATACAACACCCATTTATAGCCTTATATCACACACAGCACTCACATACAACCTTACATCACATACAGCACCCCCCTACAACCTTATATCACATAAAACACATACCTACAAAATTCTATCAAATACATCACCCACCTATAACCCTATATCAAGTGAATGCCCCACCCATCTACAACCTTACATCACATAGAACACCCACGTATAACCTTACATCTAATACAGCACCTACCTACAACGTTACATCACATACAGCGCCCACCTACAACCTTACATCACAAACAACACCCACCTACAACCTTACATCACATACGGCAACCACCTACAACTTTACATTACATACACACCCATCTATAACCTTACATCACATACAGCACCCAACAACACCTTACATGAAATACAGCACCTCCTACAACTTTACGTCACATACAGCATCCACCCAAATCCTTACATCACAAACAACACCCACCTGCAACCTTGCATCACACACCACACCACCTACAACCTTACATCATATACAGCACCCACCTACAACCTTATATCACATGCAGCACCCTTGTACAGCCTTACATCACATACAACACCCACCCACAACCTTACATCGTATACAGCACCCACCTGCAACCTTACATCAGATACAGCACCCACCTACAACCTTACATCACATACATTACCCACCTACAACCTTATATAACATACAACACCCACCTACAACCTTACATTACATACAGCACCCACCTATATCCTTATATCACGTGAATGCACCACCCACCTACAACCTCACATCACATACACCACCCATCTACAACCTTACATTACCTGCAACACCCACTTACAACCTTAGATCACATACAACACTGACGTATAACCTTACATCACATACAGCACCTACTTACAACTTTCCATCGCATACAGCTCCCATCTACAACCTTACATCACATATAACGCCTACCTACAACCTTACATCACATATAACGCCTACCTACAACCTTACCTCATATACTGCACCCACATACGATTTTACATAATATACAACACCCACTTATAACCTTACATCACATACAGCACCCATCCACAACCTTACATTACATACAGAACCCTCTACAACCTTATATCATATACAGAACCCATCTAAAACCTTACATCACATACAGGACCCACCTTTAACCTTACATCATATACAACACCAACCTACAACCTTACATCACATACATCACCCACCTACAATCTTATATCACAAACAACACCCACCTACAACCTAACATCACTTACAGCATCCACCTACAGCCTTACATCACATAAAACACTCACGTATAACCTTACATCACATGCAGCACCTATCGAAAGCCTTACATTACATTCAGCACCCACCTACAACCTTATATTACATCCAACAACCACTTACAAACATACATCAAATACAGCACCCACCTACAACTTTACATCACTTACAACACCAACCTATAACTTTACATCACACATTGTACCCACCCATAACCTTACATTAAATACACCACCTACAACCTTATTTCACATATGGCATCCACCTACAACCTTACACCACATACAGCACCCACATACAACCTTGCATCGCATAAAACACCCATCTACGACCTTACATCACATACAACACCCACTTACAACATTACATCACATACAAAACCCGCCTACAAACTTACATCACATACAACACCCACCTATAACCTTACATCGCACATACATTACCCACATGCAGCACCCACCTACAACCTTAGGTCACATACAACACTTACGTATACCCTTACAGCACATACAGCACAAACCTACAACCATACTTCACACACAGGACCTACCTACAGACTTACATTACATACAACACCCATCTACAACCTTACATTACATACACCACTCAACTACAGACTTACATCACATACAGCACCCACCTAAAACCTTGCATCATATAGAGCATCCACATACAACCTTACATCACATACAACACCCACCTTCAACCTTACCTCACATACAGCACCCAAACGCAACCTTACATTAAATACAGCACCACCTACAACATTACATCTCATGCAGCACCCACCTACAACATTACATCACTTAGAGCACCCACGTACAACCTTACATTACATATAACACGAACCTACAACCTTACATCACATACAGCACCCTCCTACAACCTTACATTACATAGCCACCGACTTACAATCTTACATCACACACAAAACACCTACCTACAACCTTATATCACATACAACACCCACCTATAACCTTTCCTCACGTGAATGCACCACCCACATACAACCTTACATCACATACAAAAACCACCTACAACCTTACATTACCTACAAGACCCACTTACAACCTTACATCACATACAACACTCAAGTATAACCTTACATCACATACAGCACCTACTTACAACTTTCCATCACATACAGCACCCACCTACAACTTTACATCACATACATCTACCTGCAACCTTACATCACATACAGCACCCACTTACGATTTTATATCACATACAACACCCACCTATAACCTTACATCACATATAGCGCCCACCCACGATCTTAAATTTGATACAGCACCACCTACAACCTAATATCACATACAGCAGCCATCTAAAGCCTTACATCGCATACAGCACCCTCCTATAACCTTACATCACATACAACACCCACCTACAACTTTACATCTCTTAGAGCTCTCACCTAAAACCTTACATCACATACAGCACCCACCTACAACCGTAGCTCACACACAACACCCACCTACAACTTTACATCACATACAACACCCACCTACAACCCTATATCACATAAAGCGCCCACATACAACCTTACATTAAATACAGCACCACCTACAACCTTACATCACTTACAGAACCCACCTAAACCTTACATCACTTACAGCACACACTTACAGCCTTATATTACATACAACACCAACCTACAACCTTACATCACATACTACACCCACACACCCACCTACAGCCTTACATCACATACATCACCGACCTACAACCTTTTAATCACATACAACACCCACTTACAACCATATATCACATACACCACCCACCTATAACCTTATATCACGTTAACGCACCACCCACCTACAGCCTTACATCACACACAAAACCCACCAACAACCTTACATTACCTAAAACACACTCTTACAACCTTAGATCCCATACAACACTCACGTATAACCTTATATCACATACAGCACCAACTTACAAACTTTCCATCAAATACAGCTCTCACCTACAACCTTATATCACATACAGCACCTACGTACAACCTTACATCACATGCAGCACACACCTACATTTTACATCATATACAACACCCACCTATAACCTTACATCACATACAGCACCCACCCACAACCTTACATAACATACAGCACCCACCTACAACCTTACATCACAACAACACCCGCCTACAACATTACATCACATACATCTCCCACTTACAACATTACATCACATACAGATCCCATCTACAACCTTTCATTAAATACAGCAACACCTACAACCTTATATCACGTGAATGCAGCACCCACCTACAACCTTACAGCACATACAGCACCCACCTACATCCTTATATCACATAAAGCACCCACATGCAACCTTTCATTACATACAACACCCATATACAGCCTTACATCACATACAGCGCCCACCTACAATCTTGCATCACATACAGCAACCACTTACAACGTTACATCACATGCAGTACCCACCTACAACCATATATCACATACAGCACCCACCTATAACCCTACATCAAGTGATTGCAGCACCCATATACAACCTTACATCACATAGAACACCAACCTACAACCTTACATAACATACAGCACCCACCTCCAACCTTACATCACATAAAACACTCATATATATAATCTTACATCATATGCAGTATCTACCTACAACCTTACATCACATACAGCACCCACCTACAACGTTACATCAAAAACAACACCCACCTACAACCTTACATCACATACAGCACGCACTTACAAGTTTACATCACATACAACACCAACATATAACCTTACATCACATACAGTCGCCCACCCAAAACCTTACATTAGATACAGCACCACCTATAACTTTACATCATGTACAGCACCCACTAAGAACCTTACATCACGTACAGCACCCATATACAATCTTATATCACATACAACACCACCTAAAACCTTACATCACATACAGCACCCACCTACAGCCTTATATCACATACAGCACCTACCTACAACCTTACATCACATACAACACCCACCTACAACCTTACATCACATATAGTACCCACCTAGAACCTTACATCACATACAATACCCTTCTGTAACTTTACATTCAAGACAACACCCAACCACAACCTTACATTAAATTCAACACCGCCTACAACCTTACATCACATACAGCACCCACCTACAACCTTACATTACCTACAGCACCCACTTACATTCTTGCATTACATACAACCCCACCTACAACCTTATATCACATACAACACCCACCTACAAACTTACATCACATACTGTACCCATGTACAACCTTACATCACATACAATACCCTCCTGTAACCTTGCATCACTTACAGCGCCCAGCCACAAACTTACAATAAATTCAGCACCACCTACAACCTTACATCACATACAGCACCCACTTACAGCCTCACATCACCTACAGCACCCACTTACAACCTTACATTACATACAACACCTACCTACAACCTTATATCGCATAGAACTCCCACCTACAGCCTTATATCGCATACAACACCCACCTACAGCCTTACATCACATACAGCACCCACTTATAATCTTATATCACGTGAATGCACCACCCACCTACAACCTAACATCACATACAACACCCACCTACAACTTTACATTACTTACAACAACCACTTACAACCTGAGATCGCATACAACACTCACGTATATCCTTACATCACATACAGTACCTACTTACAACTTTCCATCATATACAGCACCTACGTGCAACCTCACATCACATACATCACCTACCTAGAACTTTACATCACATACAGCACTCACCTACAATTCTACATCATGCACAACACACAGATATAACCTTAAATCACATACAGCACCCACTCACAACCTTATATTAAATACAGCACCACCTACAACCTTATATCACATACTGCTTCCATCTAAAACCTTACATCACATATAGCACCCATCTATAACCTTATATTACATAGAACACCCATCTACAACCTTACTTCACATGAAGCTCCCATCTACAACCTCATATCACATACAGCACCCACCTACAACCTTATATCACATACAACACCCATCTACAACCTTATATCACATAAAGCACTCACCTACAACCTTACTTCACGTAAATGCAGAACCCACCTATAACCTGAAATCACATACAATACCCACCTAAAACCTTACATCACTTACAACACCAACCTACAACCTTACATTACATACAGCGCCCACCTACAACTTTGCATTTATTACAGCATCACCTACAACCTTACATCACGTGAAAGCAGCACCCACCTACAACCTTACAGCATATTCAGCACCCAGCTACATCGTTACATCACATACAGACCACACACATACAACCTTACATCACATACAACACCCATCTATAACCTTACATCATATACAGCACCCATGTACAACCTTACATAACATGAAGCACCCATTTACAGCCTTACATCACATACAACACCCACCTACAACTTTTGTCATATACACCACCCACCTATAACCCTACATCAAGTGAATGCTCCACCCATCTACAACCTTACATCAAATAGAACACTCATGTATATCCTTACATCATATACAGCACCTACCTACAACCTTACATCACATACAGCACCCACCTACAACCTTACATCACAAACAACACCCACCTACAACATTACATCACATACAGCACCCACCTACAACTTTACATCACGTACAACACCCACCTATAACCTTACATCACATACAGCACCCACCCAACCTTACATTAAATGCAGCACCCACCTACAACCTTATATGATGTGACTGAAGCACCCACCTAAAATCTTACATCACATACAAAACCCACCTACATCCTTACATCATATACAACACCCACCTATAACCTTACATCACATACAGCACCTACCCCCAACCTTACATAAAATACAGCACCTCCCTCCAACCTTACATCACATACAGCATCCACTTACAACGTTGCATTACATACAACACCCACCTACAACCATACATCATATACAACACCCACCGACAACCCTACATCAAGTGATTGCAGCACCCACCTACAACCTTACATCACACAGAACACCATCCTGCAAGATTACATTACATACAGCACCCACCTACAACCTTACATCATATAAAACGCTCATGTATAACCTTACATTTCATACAGCACCTACCTACAACCTTACATCACATAGAGCACCCACCTGCAACCTTACATCACAGACAACACCCACCTACAGCCTTACATCACATACAGCACCCATCTACAACTTTACATCATATACAACACCCACCTATAACCTTACATCACATACAGCACCTACCCACAACCTTACATTAAATACAGCACCTCCAACAACTTTACGTCACATATAGCACCCACCCTAAGCCTTACATCACAAACAGAACCCACCTACAACCTTTCATCACATACAGCAACCACTTACAACGTTACATCACATACAACACCCACCTACAACCTTACATCATATACAGCATCCACCTATAACCCTACATCAAGTGATTTCAGCACCCATCTACAACCTTACATCACACGGAACACCAACTTGCACCATTACATCATATACAGCCTTACATCATATAAAACACTTATGTATAACCTTACATTTCATACAGCTCCTACCTACAACCTTACATCACATACAGCACCCACCTGCAGCCTTACATCACAAACAACACCCACCTAGAACCTTACATTACATGCAGCACCCATCTACAACTTCATATCACATACAACACCCACCTATAACCTTACTTCACATACAGCACCCACCCACACACATTAAAAAACAGCACCTCCAACTTTACGTCACATACAGCACCCACCCAAAATCTTACATCACAAACAGCACCCACCTACAACCTTACATCACATATCACATCAACTACAACCCTACATCACATACAGCACCCACCTACAACCTTACATCATGTATAACCTTACATCACATACAGCACCTACCTACAATCTTATATCACATACAGCACCCACCTACAACCTTACATTTTGTATAACCTTACATCACATACAGCACCTACCTACAGTCTTATATCACATACAGCACCCACCTACAACCTTACATCGCATATAACTCTCACCTATAACCTTACACCACATAGAACACCCACCTACATCCTTATATCACACACAACACCTACAACCATAAATCACATACAACACCCACCTATAATATTACATCACATATAGCATACACCCACAACCTTACATTAAAATTACCACCACCGACAATCTTACATCAAATACAACACCCAATTACAATCTTACGTCACATAGAGCACCTCCCTACAACCTTACATCACATACACCACCCACCTACAACCTTACATCACATATAGCACCCACCTACATCCTTACATCACATACAACACCCACCTAAAGCCATACATCACATACAGCACCACCTATGACCTTACATCACGTGGATGCAGCACTCACCTACATCCTTACGTCACATACAACACCTATCTACAACCTTGCATCACATGCACCACCCACCTACAACCTTAAATCACAATCAACGCCCATGTATAACCTTACACCACATACAGCACCTACCTACAACCTTACATCACATACAGCACCCACCTAAAACTTTACATCACATAGAACACTCACCTATATCCTTA
>JAUUDZ010071099.1:0-10049 GCA_032361705.1 Panulirus versicolor
TTCAACAAATGAATAGTATTTCATAGTTTTTTTACTGTTAAGTACTTATGTGTGAATAAGTGTAAGAAAGTGATTACTTATCAGTAATATATATTTATTTAGAGCCAGGAATGAAGTTGATGCCAAACAACCATAGATTGCCCACATGGATGGCTGAGATTGTGACACCTCAGCTTTCTGATGGTTCAGTGTTACACAAAAATTTTTTCATAAACAAAATTACAGATATTGTATAAATTACTTTCAGGCTATGTATATAAGGTGTATATGAAACATAAATGGATTTTGTGTTTAGACTTGGGTCCCATCCCCAAGATATCTCATTATGTATATGCAAACGTTCCAAAATCCAAAACACTTCTGGTCCCAGGCATTTTGGATAGGGGATACTCAACTTGTAGTATGACTGCCAGTAAGAGAAGTTACATACTTATCTTTAGTAAGTTTGTATGGATAGAAATGGATATTTTTACATAGTTTATCTGTTATACAATTACTGATTCCAATGTAAAGGTTATAGATCTGTTGGTTGTTTAGTGTAAGATGCAAATTTCTCTTGATAGATGGAATCTTGTATGAACAAATGTGATGCTAATGAACCAAGTGATTTTTGATTTTGTGATTTTGATTGATAAATATTTAGATTGGAATAATCAAAAGAAATTGTGTTTCTTAGAGCAAACTAATCAACCTTGGTTGAAAGTCATCTAAGATTTACATATTCAGTCATCCCTTTGTTACACTTCCTTCCATCTTTCCTATCCCAGTATCCTTTACCAAACCATTCTTCTTTTCTCATTCCTTTCTTCATACCCCTGAAGTCCCCCTCCATTTAGTGTAGGTCTCATACTTCATAAATATTTTGATATTATACTTCATTCTACATGTCTCTGTGCATTGAATGTGGGAAGTGCCATTTAGCCGTGTGTTTAACTTGATAAATTTTTACTTTTTTTTTTTTTTTTGTATCTTTTACTTTGATCTCTGTTTTTGAAATAAAGTAGCAGATTCAGGAACTTCCCAAAACATTTTATTACTAATGCTGTATAAAGATTTTAGATTTTATAGCTTTATTGGAATGATTTGAATTTTACATGCTATCATATAATTATGATAAATACCAATTAATTGATTTTTTTTACAATTAGCTTTTTAGATATGTATTTTTACCAAATATGTAAGTGTTTTTAGGTTAGTATTGTATAATTTTTAATGATTTTTTACTTGAAGCTGGGCCCTAAAGTTGAAATATTTTGATCTCCAGTTTGTAGTTTTTAATCTTGGTTTTCACTTTCAGGATTAGCTGTTACGTTTCTCATTTTTGTGTTGTTTTCAGTTTGGCTAAACTGGTTGCAGTGGTCCATAGGGCTGTCTCTTTGATGATAAGTGATGGCTTTTTATTGGTTGTATGATTTTCCGAAGTTATGATGTTTTCTATTATTGGGTCCCGTGAATCCCTGCCCATTTAGAGTGGGTAGATCAGGTGCTTAGAGACTCACAAAGCAATGATGCATATGCTCATTATGAAATTTGACTTAATGAGCAAGGCTATCTACATTATGCGAAGTATTTTATGTCCAGTATTTATTCACTCGACCATATTTTCAGGTGATAATGTATGTTACAATTCATTCTTTTGCATGCCAGATACATTAGATATTTTTACTCATGACATTCATGGCATCTTATCATTAATATCCCCCTGCTTTCATATCTTACTTCATTTAGTATGCCCATTGCTTTTATATGAATGATTATAATTCCTTACTAGACTCATCTGTTATATTTTTGATATTTCCATGATATCCAAATATTTCCTTGTTTAGACATCTTTGTAATGACACTTATCGTACCTCTTATATAACCAGACTCTGCTTGTATGTGGTTATACTGAGGGTATGGTGCCACCTTTGGTGAGGTATCATCAGTGGATGCAATGATGTGCAGTTTCATGAAGGAATTTCCATGGAGAGGAATCCAAATTTTCCCATAGCCTCAAAGGTGCAGAGCCCCAGAAAAGTGGTCATATAATGATTGTCTTCACTTATGAACCTTGCTATGCTTCATTGTTTATAATCCTTCTTGAGTTCACTCATATTTTACTTATCTTTTTAGGATTCTGTAGGCTTTGTATTTGTTTTATAGAGCTTAAGCAAAGATCTTGGTATACAGGTTTTTGCATATTCCAAGTGTTTAGTATTCTCATTAAACAAAGCTCTGAGAAAACCTCAGATTTTTTTTCCTTGCAGTGCTGTACTCTCATCCATTGCCTTCATATTGCCTCCATGTTGAATGTCACTCTTAGGTCCCAAAGTTCCCGTACACGTACTGTTCATCCCCATGAAGACATTGATTACTTTTGAGCTGCTTATCTCTTCTGGCATAAAATCATTCCTCAACTTTTTTTTCTAATAAGATACTGGAAGGCATACATAATCAACATCATGAATTCTTCCCCAAAGCTGAAGATATTGTTAGGTGCTGTACTTATTTTACTTGTGAGCTGCTATTTTGTATCCATATCCATTTTTTCACCATGGTTTGGGGTACTTCTATATATAGGTGTTTCTTCATACATCTGTTTGTTAGTGAGATTGAAATCAAAAGTCATCGCTCATAAATATTGTAGGCATTACCTCCTTTCAGCTATCCTTTGCCATTAACTGATGCTGCTGTCTGCTTCATGGTTTGCATGCATTATTTTGGCTACTGCTCCCATTAGCTGTTTGCATGTGTCCCTACCATCTAGGCTTGGACCCCATATATCTGTTTGGCTGCTGCTTCCCACAGTTTCTATATGGAGACTGACTTCATGAAGATTGACTGTTATGATTCCTCCTCCTTACCTTGAAGAGCTCAGCTGTGGAATTCTCTGCCTCCTTTCATTTTTCTCTCTTCCAGTAACCTTACTATTTTAAGAGTTGGGCTTACTCATTTTCCTTTTACCTGAAATTGCTTTGATTAATGTATGTTGTGCCAGTGACATGTTGGTTACAATAAAAAGAAAAACTCTTCCACTTATATCTAAAGTAAGTATATGCTTTACCCTGCTTTGATTTTGACATAGCTAACAGAGTAGATTCACCTGCATAGAACAGCAATGGCACCTTTAATATTCTTGATCTCATAGACAGCCATACCTGCCAGTCATGTATGACTATTTTGGTTCCCTTAGTAACTATAGATAAGCGCAGTAATAGTGTAATATTACTTTGTTAATGTATATATATATATATATTAGTATTGCACCTTTTGAAATTTTGATGGGGTATTTCATGCTCATAAAGAAAGATTAATTAATTATCTGTGTACCCATCTATCAGTGTTTTTATGAGCATATTAAATTTTTGAGTAAAGATCTCACCCTTTGTGCACCTACTCAGACACACACACACACATACATATATACATGAATGGACCTCAACTAGAGAGCTGAATCAATGGAGAATAGAAAAGACGACAATGTGAAGAATGATTAGGATCTTTCTTACCAGTTTGCTGCTTCCTACTTTCCTGAGGTTGCACCAGGATACAAGAGAAAATAATCAGGAAGCTATCCATCAGTCTATATCTCTGATGCCTATTCCTTCTGGGAACTGCCTCAAGGGGGTGGCCATGGCAAAAAAAGTCTCTCTTAGCTGGTGAACTCCAGTGCCACTTCTTAGCCTTTAGTGCCTCATCCTTAATAGGCCACTAGCAGATGGCAATATTAGCAGTGTTTCCAGAGGCTCCCAGAAACAGGAAGTATTTGGAGAAATTCCTAACTGGCAGGAAATATTTCAGTGAGACATGTATTCAGAGGCAGATTCATCACAGCCATTGGATCTCTGTGAGAATGCAGCATCTCTGAGAAACGGCAGCTTGTGTGCCCACACCTTTAACTAGATCACTACCTCACATTTTTGTGATGAGGCTATTGGTGACTCAAGGGTGGGCCATTGTGATGTATGTTTCTTTCCCAACACCTCATAGCTTTGGAACTCTTTACCTTCTCGTTTGTTTCCTAACATCTATTGCCTGCTCCATTTTAAAAGGCAGGTTTTACATTTCTTCCAGAACTCATCAGTTTCCTCTACTGTCCATACTTATCTGTCTTGCTTTCCTTTTTCATATTTCATTTAAGGCCTGGCTTTGATGAAAACTTTAGTTCACGACTGAAATCTTCGACTTTGAGAAAAAATGAAATTGCAGCTGAGTTAGAGATCTTTATTTATTTATTTTGCTTTGTCACTGTCTCCCGCGTTAGCGAGGTAGCGCTAGGATACAGACGAAAGAATGGCATAACCCACCCACATACTTATGTATATATATATCCATTGCAGCTGAGCTAGAGATATGGTCTGTAATTTTATTCCTGTAATTGTAAAGTTACAAGAATCTTGTTGTGAAAGGAAAATCATGTGAGGAGGATTTTGAGAAAGACATTATGTTGGTCAGTGTTGGAATTTTCTTGCAGTACAAGAACAGTGAAGTTTTGAGGAAGATATTGCAGCAAATATTCAGCCTAAGCTGGATTATCCAACAGCAGTTAGATCTCCCCTGAGGTAGCGCATACTGATAAGTTTATTTGAAGCACATACTGATAAGTATACTTGAGAAGCTCTAAAGCATATAAGGGTTTTGATATCTATGAGGGAAGCTCTTAACCTGCCCATATTAGAGAAAAGAATAAGGGAAACCTGATTACTGTCTGTGGATTTTCATTGAGTCACATGGTATTAACATAACCATTTCTCATGTCAGAGAGGTATCCAGATCAAGATGTGAGAGAGAAGTAAGCAAGAAAAATGTGAGGTGAGATATGAGCAAGGATTTCCTGAGGAGTAGAGTGGTGTACATGTGGAGCAGGATGAGGAAAATAAAGTAAATTCATTGAATACGAAAATTCAACTTGATGTACAGTAGAAACGAGGTTTTTAGATTGGGTCCCATGATTGTAAAGCTCCTTCCTCATATAGGTATATACACTGTAACATTCACACAGAGTATTGATGCATTGGATTTTACATAATGTATCTCTCTATCTGTATTTCTGATGGCTGTTCCCTTGAAAGGAACTCCCTCAAGGGGGTGGCCAATGCAATAGTCTCCATAACTAGTGAACTCAAGTGCCGTTTCTTGGCCTTTAATGCTTTACCCTTAACAGGCCACTGGCAGAGGGCCAGTCTATTGCAGTATTTGCAGTGGCTCTTACCTAATGCTCTTACTGACTTCTACCTAATGTTTTTATCTAATAGTTATATCTAAATATTCCTACTTACTACTGTCTATTGTTCCTCCCATTTTGACAAAAAGCAGGGCTAGCACATAGTACTCACCACAGTAAAGCTAGACTTATGAGGAATGAGCTGTGTGAGATAAGTGTTGTGTGTGGCAGGGAGAGAGATTTTGTATGTTTGTGGGCAAAATGCCAGCCGACCATGTGTAGGTGAGGCAGAAAGAAGAGACAGCTACCTGGGTTAGAGGAGTGCAACTAGACAACAAACGAAGTGCTGGCTTACGATGCAGCTATCAGCTAACCCTCTTGATACCCAGGCGGGTAGTACTGATGATATACCTCCCTGCCTACCAGCTAATACCTACCTACATTATGTAACTTGAAAATGTAATGAATATGAAATTATTTGACAATTTGTATGAATTTTGCTTGATTTGCACAAGTAGATGTCATATTCTCATGCAACTAATATAGACCCATTTAATTTTCTTGTTGCAGTGAATTTCAAACAGTTGGTCTGTTTGGGTCGGCTTTCCTTTTGGTCTGATATAAAAGTGGACTTAAAAACTCGGCTTCAGTAAGGAAGCTTAGAATGTCCACGGCAATGTAGATGGGACAAGTTATGTCCACCATATCTGTAGAAACTTGGACTATAGTATTGCTGCCTCTATTGCATATTTAATGATGATAGTTATGATTTATTAATAAAACATGAGGTTTTCCATTAAGTGGAGAAAATGTGTTTTTTAATGGTAGCAGGAAATTTGTGTCTATAGATATCCTTTTTTTTCTTTTTTCGATGCTTTTAACTGAAAGATGGTTGATTGTTGGGAAACAGTTCTTAAGGACTGCAGTTTTAGCCAACAGACTTAGGAGGGTTTTATTATTGCATTGTGACGATGCAAATCTCGCTGAATATATGTGTTCTGTAAGCTGTCTTCTATTAACAGGATTACTCATGTAAGACTCTTTATGCATTCAGTGATGTCTCCTTTTCTATTGATTCCTCCCAGGGAGGACCCTCTCATGTACTTACCTTCAGTCATTTAATACGTAGATATATTATTTTCGTTGTTGGATTTTTTCTCCCCAAAATTAAATGCTGTATCTCGACATAGAACACCTTTTATAGAGAGGAATTGTTTAGGAAAAAGCCTTCACACTCGCACATAGTACAGTTTGACATTGATGCTGGGACATGAGGATAGAAAAGTTGAAGAAATTTCCTTTCCAGTGTTTATTGTAAACTCTACTGTTTTACTTATTTATGCATTAATGTTACTTTTAAAACTCCATTCCATTGATGTCTTGTAAATTTTCTTAGCATTTATATGTAGCATTTCTCAAAATTCAGCAAGTTCACAGTTACTGCTTCACTTCATTGTACATTGAACATACCCTTTTTGTATCATTTGATAGTACTCACTTCATGTTATGCTTGACCAAAAGAAGCAAAGCTTATGGCTTAGAATTATTGTAAAGTATGTTATGTTGCCTATACATACTTGTACAGTGTAAATATACTATTCTTATGTTCACCCATTAGTGCTGATTCTTTTTATGTTATTTAGTATTTCAGGGTCTTGGCATTTTATTAGATTGTATTTGACATGGTGTAATTGGCTGATTGGTTAGAAAGACTAAAGGAAGTACACCAAACATAAAAAAAACAAGTATAAAACTGTTCATGAAAGATTGAATGTTGGGAATGAGATATAGTCTTGAAAGTTAATGTTGAATTGGAGAAAGGTAAGATCATGTTGACATACATAATGGGATATCCATTGTATGGGAAATGAAAAACAGTTTCATGCTCTAAACTTACAAACAGGAGAATGCGATGATTTATGTGATCATCTATCCGTGTTTTGGCTGTTAATTGGATCCCTGTATCAGATTTTTTCTTTGCTTTTCCTTGCTGAGTTTGTGAATAATGATGTTTTATGATAATACTTCATTAGAAATCATTACAATATAGAAAACAGTCTAGATACGGGTGATTAGTACAATGGCCTAGACCTTTGACAAATTATTATGAGGACGTTTGTGTTTCTTTTTGTCATATCTATTTGGTTGGTATGCATGTTACTTTACATACTATATAGACATTGATACAAAAGGTGTATTGTATTGATGGATTATTATTGTATTCATTTTATTATTTATTTATTTATTTTTTGATATACTTAGAATCATCATAGTGAATTATTTAAGAAGACATCTTGTCATCCAAGGTTAAGCTGTTTAAGACAGCTTTAACAGTGGACTGATTTAGAAATTCATCAAATTGTCTATAAATCAAAAATCAACAAATAGTAGCCATAGCTTCCCTTGTTAGCACTTTTGTTCTCATCAGTCTTGTAGTTGACTGAAAAGTGATTTACACTGGAAACATTGGTAACATTACTAAGATTGCATACTGCACTTGTTATGGGTTAGTGCATGTTTGTTGTGATGATATGGTAACCTCTCAGTATCATAAAACTTATTAAGTGAAATGTATAGAATGTGAAAGACATCCAGTTTATTTGCAATGAATGAATATTAAAACATGTGACAAAAAAGGAGCTTGTAATTGTGTTTGTTGTAAATCATTGCATTCTGATATTTTTTCTTGGAGTCGTGGGTATTTTTGTACATGATTGTCAAAGTAATTCCCCCACATTTTGAGATGGAATGATGGTCACCATAGATTCTGTTTTGAAAGAAGCTAAAACAAGGCTGTGTTTATTGGCCACCTTTGGAGCGAAGTGTAGATAGAATTAATGGGAATTAATTTTTAAGGGCTAGATTTGAGTAACTTTCAGTTTCACTTGTATGCAAAGGAAATTTTTAATCCAAATTTTGAGTATTTAGTTTTGCACATGCAGGTTGTAGGCTTTCATTTCTGCTCAGAATCGTCAAGTTAAGCACTTGTTCTTAAGAAGGGCCATGATAGTAGTTTTTACTTCTACAGACAAATCACTCTGATCTTAACCAACATTTCCAAAAATTTTTTCTAATTCAGCCTTTCCTCCTCGCTTCCAACCTAATCATTCAGTAGCATACTCTCCAACTGATAAGGCCATTCTTTTTTGGTACCTTATTCTTTCCCTATTCAGTTTGATGTAGAGTTGAAATGTTAATGTAAGAAGTAAGGAAGGGGATTGCTTAATCAAAAGGAGGAGGTGAGAGGAATATTGAAAGCATACATTGAATAACTGATGAATGTGAGCATTTGTTATGTGCATGGTTGTAGAGGAAGGAAGGAAAATATTACAAGTGCAGGAAGAGGTAAAAACACTGATGATGAGTTTGAAGGTAGGAAAGGCACCTAGATTGGATGGGATTATGGCTGAAATGTTGAAGTATGGAGGAGAAAGTAATTTATCTTGGAAACAGAAGGTTGTACCTAAGGATTGGGTGAAAGCTGTTATTGTTCCCCTATTTAAAGGAAAAAGGTGCTAAGGATGTATGTAGTAATTCAATGGGAATAAGTATACCAGGAAAAGTGCATGCAAGTGTAGATTGATAGGGTGATAGAGGTGACTGAATGCAATATAAGTGAGGAGCAAGGGGTGTTAGAAAAAGCAGAAAAGTATCAATTGAAAGGTAAGAAGCTTTATGCAGCTTTCATGGATCTAGAGAAAGTGTGAGAGAGTCGAATGGAATGCTTTACGGAATATTTAAAGGATATTTGGTTTATGAGGACAAATGTTGGATGGCTTGCAAGTCTTCTATAGAGTAGCAAATGTATATTTAAGAGTGGATGGTGAATTGAGCAGAAGCTTCGGTACACGTGGGTGTTGAGGCAGGGCTGTATGATGTCACAGTGGCATCTTAACATATATGTGGATGGAATGATAAGGGAGATGAAAGCCAAACTAGGGAAAAGGGTTGCATAGATAGTGTGGTGGTGAGGTATGGTGGCTGATGACAAACCTGTTTGTGAATGATACTGTGTTGTTTGCTGAGAGTGAAGAGGATTTGCAGAAAGTTGTGTGTTTTATGGCGAGTGTAAGTGTAGGCAATTGAAGATAGATGTGAGTAAAAGTAAAGTCATAGTGTTTGAAAGGATACAGAATGTAAGTATAGATTTGCTAAGCCCTACAGAGTGAGAGAAGAAAGTGTACTAAACTGTGTTATAGGTATTGGTTGGGGGAGACTTGAATAGGTAAGAAACTTTAAGTATCTAGGAGCTGTTGTGGGTAAGTTTGGTAATGAGGAAGAAGAGATAATGGAGAAGGCAGTACAGTTTAAAAGTCATTAGATCCCTTAATAGAATAATGAAGTGCAGAGGAGTAAGTGTGGAAGTGAAGAAAGGATTAAGGGACCATATAGTCCACAATGATCCACACTGTTGCAGCTGAAACATGGACATGATTGAGTCACAGAGGTCAAGAATTGAGGCTGTGGAAACGAGTTATTTAAGGCTCCTTCAGCCCAAGGCAGCACTACTTCCAATTGCAAGAAAAAGGATGAATACCTGTGGAGGAAGAAATTCTGAGACAAAACTCCACTCCCACTATTACAGCCATGCCAAAAGTGACTTTTCACTTGTAACCTCACGCAGATTGAGCCTGGTAACACCGATAGTCACGCCTTTGTTCTTGCTGAATGAATTAGTGTTGCATGTTCATTGTTGCTTGTGTAATACGAGGGTGCTGTGTTGTGGTTCTAAGATCATCTGCATATGAGAGGACTTTCACAATGTGGTTTACAGAAGGTGATGGAAAGTCATGTAAGAAGAGATTGAAGAGCATTGGAGAAACGACTGTTTCTGAGGGAACTCGGATCGTAGCCTAAAGGAAGCATCTGTGAGTGATTCTGGCTTGTTAAACATTTACTTAAC
>JAUUDZ010071121.1:0-20441 GCA_032361705.1 Panulirus versicolor
GTTTTGGTGCATTAAACATGACAGCATGTGTATGGATGTCAGCAGATGTGGCCTTTCTTTTTCTGTTTCCTGGAATTATTGACAGAGTGGTTGTTGTTTGTCCATTGCTCTGAGTAGTCTTCTATGTTTGACAGCGAAGCACAGTGACGATGGTACCACTGAGTGCATTTTGAGTATCTGATGGAATAGTTCCTTTTAGTGATTGCTTTTTGGCACTGTGGGCAGAGTTAAACTGGTGGTTCAGGGTTAGATTTAATGTCACCAGCTCTCATTGCTAGATGGGAGATGATGAATGGGCTACCATTTGCCAGTAGTGAAAAAATAGATGTCTGAATGTGTAAATTGTTTGGGTATGACCCATGATTTGGCACAGTGGACAGGGACAGTTTAAGGATGCATTCCACATGGAAGCAGGGTAAATTGTTTCCATTGAAGCAGGAAATCTTATGCTGGGTTTAATATACCATTCATTGTAAACTAATTGATAGATAAAAAGAAAGAAAAGTATACTGATCCATTAAAGAACAAGCTGACAACAGCAGCACTTGATATGTCTTGCCATTGCATGATCCAAGAAAATTAAGCTCTGAGCGGCTGGAAGTGAGTGGGTTGATAATGTCATCCCAGTGGACACAGATGATTGGCTGAAGGTGAGCTGAAAACGAGCAAGCCACTTATACTAAGGATGAGTGGTTAGCAAAGGATGAAGAAGGCGAGTGCTTCACCAGAAATGCTAAGGTTTGAAAAATACTGACCCTGATTTCCTTAGATATATCTTGTAGAATCTCTAACATTCACAGGGCAGATCAGAAGAAAGGAAAAATCTAGTTGCTAAAGAATTACATTAAAACTATTACTGACCGTCATGTGCTCTTCCTTGACTCTTTTCTGGAGCTTCTTGATGACCTCAAGACTTTTTTGTAATTCAGCATATAGCAACTGAATAGAGTTTTCCCGTTTTGCTAATTTTTGTCGTCGTTCCTCTGAAACTTCTTCTAGATTTTCCTACAAAGAAGATAACTTTCATCAAGTTACATCAAAGACTTAGTACACTAAAACTAAAAAACTAACATATGTGAAAGTTAAAGTCACTTCAATTTTTTACTATGCCAAAGGCTCCAATCAAAGACATAAGTCCTCTTGCGGTCCAAGACTTAAGTGAAAAGTATCTGAAAGCAGTAATTAGCAGCCGTCCAACAACCAGGGAGGTATATTACCAGTACTAACCACCTGGGCATCAGGAGGGTTAGTGATGGCTACATAGTAAGACAGCACTTCAGTGGTTATCAAGTTGCACTTCTACACAGGTAGCTGTCTCTTCTTTCTGCCTTACTCACACATGGACTACAGGCAATACATCCTCAAAAATACAATCTCTCCTTGTCATATATAACACATGAAAACACTTAACTCGCAAAGCTTATTCTTTGTAACTCTAGATTTTCCAGCGATGAGCACTATGTGCTAGCCCTGCATTTCGGCAACATATTAGGAGCAGTATATAGTAATAGGCAGGTACATCTAGGCAGGAGCATTAGGCAGTAGTAGTACCCTGGAGTGAACATGGCAACTGATGGAAAAATGAAGGATGAAATACGCCACAAGCTGAGAAAGGGGGCTAAAGTCCTGGTACATTAAGAAGCGTGTGTGTTTGTTATGGCAAATATGGGTAAGTTTAACGGTATAGTACTCCCAACATTGTAGCATGGATGTGAGGTTTGAGCCTTGAGCACAAAGGAAGAGTAGACGTGTCAAAAATGAAATACCTGAAGATGGTATGTGTGTAAGGAGTGACAGTGTAAGAAACAGGTGTGGCAGTGAGCAAAGTTTGAGAGAGGGCCATCAAGGGTGCTGAAACAGTTTGGGCATATGGAGATGGTGAGTGAAGAAAGATTGATGATTAGGATCTACGTGTCAGAAGTGGAAAGAGAAAGGGAGAGATAAAGGCCAAAAAGGAGATGGAAGGACAGACTGAAGGAAACCTTGAGGTATCAGGGCTTTAATATTCAGGAAGGCAGTATTCAGGAGAGTGTGAATATGAATGATGCAGTATATTGGGGGGAGGGGGGGATATGCTGCCAATGGGCTGAACTAGAGCATATGAAGTGGTCAAGGCAAATCATGGGGCTACTCGGTAAGGCTTGGCTGTAGATGGTGGGTCCTGCTTCCTGTGCATTATAAATCATAGCTAAATATGTAAGCATGCAATTCAGGTCACTTTTCATCTGGTCCTAATGCTTCCTTGTTAAGGTAAGGGAAGGCGATAAG
The DNA here is from genome assembly GCA_032361705.1 of Panulirus versicolor. Lineage (NCBI taxonomy): Eukaryota > Metazoa > Arthropoda > Malacostraca > Decapoda > Palinuridae > Panulirus > Panulirus versicolor. The sequence goes on from JAUUDZ010071121.1 coordinate 2,269, forward strand.
ATAAAATAAGAGTTTATAATGAGCATGGAGGTTCATGTTTCACTTTGCCAAACTGGGCATTGGCTAAAGATGAGCATAAGTTATTTGAAAGGCTGTTTGCATTTGATTCATTTACCTGGAAGGCTGTATGTATATGATCTTTCTCATGGAACTGCGGACAGAGATGATGATGACATAAAACAGCCAGATGTAAGTGCAGTACATACAGCATTTGCAGTACCTTACAGTTAAGATTCAAACAGTAAGACAACCAGAATAACTAACCTTTTGTTGCAGCAAAGTTTCAACTTTCTGTTGTGCTTGTACTAAACTTGTCTCTTGATTCTGTAACTCTCTTTCAAGATGAGACACCCTTGATTCTAACTCTCGTGCTGCGTACAATAAGGCAAATTTCTGGTTAACATTTTTACAAAAAAAAAAAAAAAGGATTCATTCAGTTCAATTTAAAGGGCATAATCAACAGTATATTAGTTGAACTAAATATATACCTAAACTTGCAATGTTTCAACTTGTTATTTCAAACCTGCAACACTTTATAAATACGGTATATTGTATCAATGTGCATATTGCACCCTGACTTGCAACAAATTTGTAAAATAAAATGCCTTTACACTGACAACTAGAAAATCAATGTGAGGAAATGCAGCCTTTCTTCATCTGTCCCTGGAGCTATCTCATTAACATGAGAAATGGAAAACAAATGAATTATATATAAATATGAGGGCCTGGGAAGTGAGTCAGTTGTTCGCCTATGACACAGCACTGGTGGCTGATTTGAGTGAGAAACTGCAGAAGATGGTGACTGAGTTTCGAAAAGGATGTGAAAGGAGAAAGTTGACAGTAAATGTGAAAGAGCAAGGTTATTAGGGTCAGCAGGGTTGAGGGACAAGTTAGTTGGGAAGTGAGTTTGAATGGAGAAAAACTGGAGGAAATGAAGTGTATTAGATATCTGGGAGTGGACTTAGCAGCGAATAGAACCATGGAAGTGGAAGTGAATCATAGGGAGGGGGAGGGGGTGAATGTTCTGGGAGCAATGAAGAATGTGCGGAAAGAGAGAACACTATCTCAGCGAGCAAAAATGGTTATGTTTGAAGGGATAGTAGTCCCAGCAATATTATACAGTTGCGAGGCATGGGCTATAGATAGGGTTGTACAGATGAGGGTAGATGTGTTGGAAATGAAAGATCTGAGGACAATATGAGGTGTAAGATGGTTTGATCAAGTAAAATGAAAATGTAAGAGAGGTAAGTGGTAATAAAAAAGTGTGGTTGAGAGAGCACTCTCTGCTTATGCTCTGGACATCATCCATCACTGTGACATTACAAATACCATTTCATCATATCCCAAGATCCTTCTTGCCCACTATGCAACCATCATAAGAAATCAAGCACTTACTACTTAATTTCCCTAAACTTTCTGAACAATGATGCACACAAAACATCACAACACTTTATGACATATGGTTCTAAGTAGAGGATGTGGGCAGCTTCCTGGGTGGTGCAGGACCCTCATACAGATAAAAGGGACTCTTGGAGCAGGAAGTATGAAAATATGAAGCAGTGATCCCGGGCTCTGCCTGCAGGAGGTTACACCAACAAGTAACCTCTGGTTAAGCTGTATCATTAGGAGTAAACTCTTGTCAAAGAACTCCTCATTTACAGGAGTCCACATCTCCCTGCTAATAGGAACAGCATGGTTTTGGGATGCTAAAGCCTTTGGAAAGATGTCCTGAGTAACAACAGACTTCTTTCTAAGACTGATGTCCTGGGGGAATTATAAATAAATAAAAGTGTATGAAGTTACAAAAGCAATGAAAAGAGTAGAACTTATTCCAGAATAGAAATGGAATATAGAGGTAGAAGCAAAAATTGAAACAACTAATCACAATCGCTAGGTTTTTAAGTGCTATATGTAGCTGTGTTGCACAGAAAGCTCCACTTTTCCAATTTCTCTTCTCTCTCAAATATTTTTATTTGAAGCTTTTTGGATGTATTTTTGGGAGTCATTTTTTCATATCTATGGCATATGTTAAGACAAAACAAAAAAAAAATTCAAGAGCCCAATAAGAAAGATGGAGAGACTCCTAAGTATTATGTCTATGCCAATGAGATATATGCAAAGAATGTATAGACAAATCTACAAGTAAAGAATAGACAAACAGGTGATAACAGTGCCAGAAAATCCAAAACTGAAACCTTTGCAATATACCTGACAACACAGATGAACAGTATTCTGAAACCAGCAGCAATATACTCTTGCCTTGCCTCACAACAAAATCTTATCATGACCACTCTTCTTCCCTCCCTCCTCCCCTTCTTTCCTGTAACTCTCTCTAACCTCTTTTTATCTATTTCTCCTCTCTATGCATTTCCCACACTTCAATATATATGGGATCAGTATAAAAGCAAATAGCAAAGACAGATTTCAAAAGGTCTACTTACCTGCAGTGCTCTTCACATGATTTTCGTGGTCAAAGCGCGCATTTTGCTTTTTTGTATGAGTAAGCTCTTGCCGACATCGGTCTAAATCCCCCTCAGTAGAGTTTAATTTTCCTCGGAGTTCTCTATATATGAAACAAATTATCTATGTGTAAATGCCTAAAACCTTCCATATTACATTTCTGTCAATACAGCTAATAAAATTTTTCACTCTGGTTTAAAAGCTTTTGATAATCATATATACACAGTAATTACCCCCCTTATTCTCTCTTAAAACTTGTGGCATTCTTGTGCAAACCTCCAATAAAGCTCACTCAAAATCATGCAACCATATCACAATCAACACATCTCCAAATAAAATTCAGTACCTTTCTTTTTTATAGTGACTGACATGGAAGGGGTAAAACATACCCCAATCAAAGAGAAAAAGAGAGTAGAAATTAAGCACGGCTCTGCAAGTGCTTATAGACATGACTCTTAAAGGTAAATGCTTGAAACAAAGAGGGAAAGACAACAGGAGGAAGAGAATTCCAGAGTTTTGCAGTCTGAAGGATGGAGGTATCGTAATGGTCATTTCTCAAGTGGCTGGCCTCCACACAGAAACTGTAGGAAGCAGCAGCAAAATGTATCTTCTATCTACTACTTTGGGGCTGGGACTCTGTCTACTACTTCAGGATTGGGACACATGCACATAGCTCACTAGGAAAGTGACCAAAATAATATCAGTAGAAAAGAGAGGCAGCTGCATACAGAAAAGGAAGATTTAAAACAGGTGATGCCTGGAGAATCAAAGACTGAGGGTTACAGATTCCAATTTGGTAAAAAATGAATAGTGGAGGAAGATCCACTCCAGATGCATGAAGAAAACTCCATACTAGGGCAAAAGAAATTGTTGTATATATGAAACAGCTGCTCACAAGAAAAATAACTCCAGCACCTATAAAACAGCCCCAGTTTTTGGGAAGCAGACTTTGTAAATTATATAGAGTTTCCAAAATATAGCAGAGGATATGGTATACCTAACACATTTATTTCATTAAAGGGTTCCATTGTGTTGTTCTGAAATTGAACAAAGGGAAAAGAATGACTCTTTAACAGAGATACAATGGGAAATTGCATCTTGAAAATGTTAAATATCTTAATGCTTTTGCTCCTGTTGCATTTCCAAGCTGGTAATTCTGAAAATGTTAATGCTTTTACTCCTGCTGGGTACTATGTAAGATATCTTTCTTAAGTAGAATATCCAGTTGCCTATCAATATCTATCTAAGAGCCATACACCCATTCTCATAATACTACATGGTGTCACACAAAGTACTCTAAGAAACGCAGTCACCCTCTATCTCCATAGATTCCTTTTTATTGGCAATGCAGTCCAACCCCAGCATGCTCAACACAAGCAACAACCATTTCATAACTAACCACCAACCCTAAAGTAAAACTAAAAAGCTTACCCCAGCCTCCCATTTCAGTAACCTCTATTCTCATATCTCTCTACCCCCAACAAATACAATATAACACTGACAAAACATATACACACTAAAATAACCCAATAAGCACTAAACTCCCCCTTGACCTCTAACCCACAAGACATATACCCATCAGTAATCACGCTCCCCAAACACAATGTCATACTCTCCAGTCTACACTCTGGACGTCACCCATTCTAACAACACCACACAGTTTCAACATATCCCATGACCCTTCATGTTCAGGATGCAACTACAGTACTATAGTAAAGAAATGAGCATTTACTACTCTATTGCCCTGCACTCTCCGCACACAAATGTGCAAGCAGTAGCACGATACTTTATGACTTATGGTCCCACTTAATAAATATGGCTAGCTCCCTCAGTACTGCAGAAGCCTAATTAAGACAGAAGGAGCCCCTAAGGCAGGAAGTATCTGTCTATATCTCTCATGCCTGTTCTAAGTGGAACTCACTTAAGGGGATGGCCATGGCAATAAAGTCTCCATTACTACTGAACTTCAGTGCTGCTTCTTGGCCTTTAGTGCCTCATCTTTAACAGGCCAATGGCAGATGGCAACTCTAGTATAGTGTCTGCCAAAATGTTCTTACCTTGTACCTTGTACTCTATCTATTGCTCCTACCATTTTGTGAAAAGGCAGGGCTAGCAGATAATGCTCACCTCAGAAAAATCTAGTCACAAAGAATGTACTGTGTGAGTTAAGTTTTCAAGTGTTATATATGAGAAGGAGAGATTTTGTTTGTAGAAAGGATGCCAGTAGTCCATGTGTGGGTGGGACAGAAAGAAAAGACAGCTACCAGGTTCAGAGGAGTACAACTTGATACCCACTGAGGTGCTGCTCACAACATAGCTTCACTAACCTTCCTGATACCCAGGTGGGTAATAATGGTAATATAGCTCCCTGGTCACTGGCTGCCTACCAACTACTATCTACCAGGGCAAGAAATAAAGTAGTAAAAAGAATTGGCAACACTCACATTTACAATGTCCCTCACCGTCAATGGCCATACACCCATTCTCATGATGATACATGGTGTCACAAACAGAAGTCTAAGAAGTATAGACACTTTTATCTTAGCAGCGTTCACATTCACACGAGCCTCATTGCATTCTCAAACCTTCTCTTTGCTTCATCTCTGTACCTCTTCTCTCTAAACTTGCCTTTACTACACATGTTCTTTTTACATATATCCTATTAAAAAATGCCACTGCATCATAGTGAACAAAATAATCAACACTAAGTATATCGTGTCTATGTAAACTTTCTTGCCAATTACTATAGTTCTCTAAACCAGATATTTCAGATTTTTGATAGTAATGAATTCACACAATATCCTTACAAACTGCAGGTATCTTTTTGATGATCAATACCAGATATGTGGCAATAACAAAATATGCAAATGAAAAAATGTAGGGTTTTGAAAAAAGAAAAGTCTTTTGTCTCTTAAGTAGGTGTTCCATGAGCATGAGAGGAATTCTATAGAATATCTTGAGCAAAAATCAAGGTCAGGAACTTCCAACCAAGGTATTTCTGGTGGTGATGAACTGGTCTTTACCCTTTGCTACCTACACAGTCATTCATATCTGTGGTGACCCAATCACTGTGGACTCACTCTTAGCCAATCAGAGCAGACCTAAGAGATAATGTCACTGACCCAGTCAGTTCTAATCACATGCAGCTCAAAATTCATAGAGTGTGGGGATCAATCCAGAACTGGTAATGAAAGGAAAAGAGAAAGGTTTTTCCACAAAAAGAGAGGGAAAGGCAGGGCAGAGGAAGAAAACAAAGACTAAATGCTCATTGGACAACACCTTGGAGAGATAAAGTTTTTCAAATTCAAAATGCTACTATTTCTATGCTCTGTGGTCTGTCCTACAAGTATGTTTGCATATCCCTCATGAAGAGGAAGGTTCTGAAAAAAGCTTTCAGATAAGCAGATTAAACACAAAAGCAAAAATTAATACCATCAGTGATTATAAGGAGGCCCACTGAAATCTGTCTCCTGAAGGAGGAATCCCTAAGCCACAGAGAGTAGATCCACCATGTCTAAACTAAGGTACCATCTAACAAATGTGGTACAGGAATGAAAAAAATCTTCTTTTCTTGATAATCTCTAATGAAAGATTTCTACAGAAGGTAAAGTACAGGCCAACCTCATCGTATCATGTGCTGTAACGTATAGCCAAGTCTGAGGCAATAAATGAGTTTCTCGATCCAAGTAGAGATGTCCCTCTGAAAGGTTTCAAGGTGCACATATAAATGGTCCTTTTGATGATCCATAGTGCAGTCTAAAGGTACTCTCTTCTAAGAGTGGATGACAAAAAAGGGTTACCTCTTAGTTTAATACTCTTATTCTCAACCAAAACTCTGGGGATTGGGTTTACTTTAAGCCACAGGAGATTGAGATCAAAAGAGATCCTTGGACATAGTGTGTAATTCACTAACTCTCCTCCAAGGGCCTAAGGCAATAAAGCATTTTCATAAGAAGACAGTGAGAATCAAAACTGCCAAAAAAACCATTACGGTGCAAAAATCTAGGAGTTCTGAAAGCCCAAACTCGATATGCACTGGAGAAGCAACCAATCTGACAGAATACTGGAAAAATTTATTCTAAGCAAGGCTTGTCAAATTAAGCCGTAACCTGGAGAGACCTTTTCAAAAATCCAACACTGTTAATAGCCTTTATCTTACCATGAAAGAGCTAAAGAAAAACTCTAAACATAAGGCTTCAGCCACATATGAGATGTCACATTTTTAAAGGAAGGATTGAAAGGCTTTCCAGACCATCTGGAGTTGTCTTAGAGTTAAGGACAAATGTTATGTAAATGATATCTGTTAAGCATTCACCAAACCTTTGCCTGTAGAAGTGTTTGAGACAATCCATATGTGTTAATTCCGGAATCCAGGGCTTTAAGTCAGGGTCCTGCAACAAAAAAGCTGTGGAGGTTTAAATGAACCTGAGACATCACAAAGGCCCATGGAAGCACTGCAAGTCTCTGGTACCAAGGTTGCCTTTTTCCATTTGGGGACTACGACATCAATAAATCTATCACTGATACCTGTTCCCACCTAGAATTCCCTCAAGATGGTGGCTAAGGCAATAGAATCTCCATAACTAATGAACTCCAGTGCCTCTTCTTAGTCTTTAGTGCCTCATCCTTAACAGGCCACCTCTAACGCAGTGTTTACAGAGGCCCCTACCTAATGGTTCTACTGACTACTGTTACCCAATGCTCCTGCCTAATGTTCCTACTGACAGCCTCTACCTAATGCTCCTACCTACCACTTGTATCTATTGCTCATACCATTTCGTCAAAAGGCAGGGATAGTGCATAGTCCTCACCACATGAAAACCTTACAAGTTATGAAGAATGACCTATGTGAGCTAAGTGTTAAATACAACACGGAAAGATTATATGTTTGTGGACAGAATGGCAGTAGTTCACTCGTGGGTGAGGCAAAAAGAAAGACACCTACTTGGGTCAAAGGAGTGCACCTTGATGACCAGTGAAGTGCTGGCTCACTATGCACCTGTCACTAACCCTCCCAATACCCAGGTGGGTAGTACTGGTAATAAAATTCCCTCGTCATTGGTGCCTACCATTTACTACTACCTACCTACATACATCAATGAACATCCAAAAAATAACTAATTGAGATATAAATGCCCACACATTCGAAACTGGAGATCCATATGTTGGTAGTAACTAATTGGTTCTTGTGGTAAAGAAATCCATACTTAAGGGAAAGATCCATACGATATCTTCCTTCCTTATTGATATTTCTGTTGACATTGCGTCTCCTCATGACAGGGGATCTGCCCTAAAACAGCATTCTCCTAAGAGACAAGAGGCTTGGACGAAGAAACCTTTGAAAATTGCCACGGGGAGAAACTTTTACACTAACTCTAAGTGAGACAGTGATATGCAACAGTGTTAATTCATCAGGTAGTGGAGAGCCACAGCAACATCCATCAGAAATAAAATTCAACACTGGACTCAGGATACATCAGGAGATGGAAAACCAAGGCCTGGAAAACTGTGATCCTGACTTTCCATTAGATATTCAACAGAATGTCTCTCATGCTCACAGGACAGACTGCAGAGAAGAGATATACAAAATATCTATCATAAGGAAAATAAGTACCTGTTGCTTTTAGACATCCTATGATAAACTTTTATCTTTCTCATCACTAAATGTTAGCTTATATCTTGATCATTGACTTACTTTATATTACTTTCAAGTCGATACTTCATTTCTGAGAGATCTCTGTTTTGTGAGGTGACTGAAGATAATTTTGTCTGGAGCTGCTCAACTCGATGATGCATGCGTGCCTCCAAATCACGGCGCTCACGGTCAGCTTTCCTGTCTGCATCACTCTGAACCTGAAATAACAAGAGAATAATTTCTCCTATGAGTTTACAATACCAGTGATCCTATTTCACTCACTGCTAACAAGGCCTATTGAAAGACATATGTTGCTCAACAGACACAATGCCAACATTTAATAGTAACCTTCATCCATAAAGAAATTTCAAGGAAACATACTTCCTAAGTAAGAGAAGGAACAAATAAGCAGATTAGCAAATATCTATGTTGAAGACACTGCACTTATTTAAGAGGTACAAGAAGATCCTTCATACTCTTTGACAAAGTGATTTCAGTATGTTCCATTCATCGATCATTGCTTCATATGTAATTTCCCAGTTTATGCAAAATGAAACATAAAAAGTAGTTTCTACCCATCTTAGGTCCTTCACTTCTGCAGATTATAATGACTGAAACCAAGCAGCAGTCCTAAACATATTTGACAAAAAATTCAAGCTAGGCTGGGCAACAGACGAGATATAGTTGCCAGCTCCTCGCTTTATAACTAGAAGGGTGTTCTATGGAATACTTGTGTCACCTGCAGTAAAGGTGAAATAAGAAAGGGTGGGAATGTTATTTGGAAAGTATCAATAAAACATGAATCAAGTTCCTTGGTCTACGTTGGAATTTTCTTCTAGTCATGAATTAAGTTCCTGGTTAAATATTCTTATAAGTGACCTAACTCAGGCAGAAGTCATACAAGAGCTATGGGTCTTATATCAATCATTCCGTAGGTGCTGGGATCAAACAAGAGTTATGGATCTCATATCAATCATTTTCTTATATGCTGGGAAATAAGAGGATAAAAAATCACTGGTACCATATTTAAACTTTTCAAGGTATATCCAAAGTTAAGTTGCTAGTTAAAGTGTAACTATCAAAGATGGATGTCAATGATGAATGGATGGATGACAGATGGCAAACAAAACAATCCCTTCGTATCTGCCATGCTACTTGAACAACAGAAAAATTATGCTATTGAAGCATAACAAAAAAGTATGGCATAATTACCAAGCAGGTGAGGAGGTCAGGTAAGATACAAGCAGGAGAAAAAGGAAATGGGAATCACAAGAAATAGTTTTTTCTTTTTTTCTTACATGCATGTTCACTATTTCCTGCATGAGCAAGGTAGAGTCCAGAACAAATGACTGAGCCTTAGAGGATAAAAGATTCTCATTTCACTCTTTCCTCTGTCCCTTATTTTGGAAAGTACAACAGGAGGGGAAGATTTTCAGTCCTCTCCCACCTGGTTTAGTTGCCTTCTTCAACACATAAGAGATACATGGGCAGTATTCCTTCTCCCCTATCCTCAAGGATACACAAGAGATAGTAATGATTATAAGCCTGAACTGAGTTTCAGTCCCTGTGACAATAAATCAGCTGAGAATGAAGTGTTGATCAGTGAAAGAAAGTCAATCATACAATGTAAAAAAGGTCATAAGGAGAACATTCTTCTGATCACCAAATCTTCCTCCCAGCAGTGCATGCTTAGGTAACTGTGGCCAGCCATCATGTCATAAATCTACAATAATCATTTACATGAAACTCATAATTAACTAATCATTATACAGTTCATAAAAAGTTGAAATGTCAGAGAACTAAAAAGTTAGAAGGTTGACAAAACACTGAGAAAAGTTATATATGGCATGACACTAAGCCTAAATGTAAAAAAAAAAGTTTGTCATATGCTCTTGAGCTTATGATGATACTTGGGAGGGAAACTTGGGTAAACATAGCATATAGCTGGGAGAATTAAATGTGAAGAAAAACCTCCCGAGACTTGGACATGGAACAAAGAAATTGTAAGGACAAATATATTCTAATCATACTCTTTATCTATAAACAGAACAGCAAAACTTTTGCTATAACCTATTTTTCTTTCCCCATCCAGTACTGAGCAAAAATTACTCAGAAACCATACTATCTATTCATCTAACTGTCTATATCTCTGATGCCTGTTCCCTTCAAGAACTTCCTTGAGGGGATGGCCACAGCAAAAGTCTCCATAAGTGGTGACCTCCAGTGCTGCTTCTTAGCCTTTAATGCCTATCTATTAGCAGGCCACTGGTAGAGGGCAACTCTATCACAGTGTTTTCATGGTCTCTAACCTAATGTTCCAACCAAGTACTATTACCTAATGTGTTTACCTAATGTCCCAACCTAAAGCTTCTACCAAATGCTTCCAGTTAATATTCCTACCAATAATTCCTATATAATGTTTCTACCTACTACTCCTGGCTAATGCTCCATCCTAATACTTCTATCTATCTATCCAACCATTTTGCCAAAAGGCAGGGACAGTGTATAGCATTCATCACAGAAAAATCTAGAGTTATGAAGAATGAGTTGTGTGGGTTAAGTGCTTGTGAAGTTTTATGTGTGCCTAATCAAAACATCAAGCCATCCCAATATGACAAGCTCACAAATTATGTTAAAGAAAATTCACTATAGCCTAAGTCAGTAGATAAATAAATGGTATCCCCCCACACACCATTAGGCTCAATATGAACTTCATTCAGAAACTCAATGTACAGTAAGACTTTTCACATTCAAGAAGTAAAACATCAAATTGTAAAGGAGTGAAACACAGCTTGAGGTCATTTTACTTTTGTGCAATATAGCTATTCTAAGTCAATTATAGAAATATGAAGTATCTGTTGCTCCTTCAAATAATAATATGTTTATTTATACCTCCCTTGCTTCTTTTGCTGCAGCACAATCAACCATATAATAAACTTCAGACATGACTAATCTTTTGTTTTACCATAAAGCATGTCCATTTCAAACACAAACCTTTAATAATTTCTCATTCTCTTGACTAATGAGCTGAGCCTGTTTCTCAGAGGATAATGCAACTTGCTGACTGATATCTGTCCGCAACTGTTGAACCTCTTTTGAAGTTTTGTCAAGAATTTCCTGCTTATGATGCAACTGTTGCTGGAGAAAGCTCTCAGTTTCTGCTGCCTTTCTCTCTTTGGTAGCGATCTCAGCCTGTGTTTGGATACAAAATTTCTTAAAAAGGTGTATGACACATTTGAATCCTACAATTGTGGCTTGTAAGATTTTCTTAATATAATCAATAATATAGAAAAGGTTGATAACTCAGAAGTGGAGGGAACAAGGAAAAGGAGAGACCAATACTGCTAATAGTAGTATCACCACTAATAATCTAAAAGAAGGCATTATAGGGCAGGAAGGTATGGTAATAATCTAGCCATTTGTGTTCTTCTACTAATACAACTGTTGCTCCACTGTTAATTCTCTTCCTCTTATTACTAACTTTACTTCTTTTTTGTCATCCTTCTCATCTTCTTCTACAGTGTATACATTGTTTGGAACCTTCCCTAAATATTTCAGTCACCATACATATCCAGTTTTACAGAGCCATAAGCAGTCACAAAACTTGTGCAAAGAATTATGTAAACTTGGTTGGCTGTCAGTAAATAAAATTGACTCAATCACATTACAAAAAATCAAAAAAATAAGTTTAGGTGTCTTAGCACATAAAGAGAACTGCTCAAGTTAACTTAAAAAGAGAGTGGAAACAGTTTGGGAATGTGACAGATATGTCAGGAATAACTGCCATGCTAATCTAGCAAATAAAGATATTAGCAATAAACAGAGGGGTATTATACAGAACTTTTGAAAATTATTCTGTTTCTTAGGATACCTAATTATATATATGCTCTAATACTAAATGAAATTCAATCCAGGGGCCTGCCATAGGTAAAGGTGTCCTTATAATCCTACACAGCCTTACTGGTTAATAAACATACCTTTAATTTCTTACAACAGTCTGCTAGATAGGTAAGCTTTAACTGAGTGGATGCTGGTGAAAGGTTCAATGCCAAATGACATAAGTGCTTGAATATGTTCACTTCCACAATTTCCAGTGTAGCATTGCCTCCACTGTCACCAGAGCAGCGAAGAACAAGTAAAAATCTGAAGACAAAGAGAGTATGTGCATAAATATCACCTCAAAATATTATAACTTACTCAAAATATAAGATAAGTCTTATTTTTCAGACAGTATACACCAAAAACAAAGAAGTAAACAGTTTCAACAACAGTATTCTTTTGTATATCAACCTTAATCAAGAACTATAGGAGGAGCTGCTTAGCAACAGTTCCTAAAGTGATGCTACACAACAGCGACACTCTAGAATCACGATACAAACCCTTAGAATGAACTAATGCTTTTACACTAGCAACAGCCATCAAAATCTTCACACATTAAATTTACAGTGAAAAATATTATTTTCCTTTAATAATGAAATATTCTCATTGATCTAGAGCAAATCATCTGCCAACCTACCCATATTTCCGACCAGTGTGACCACTCTTCTAATATTCTGGATCTGTTTTTCACCTCTAGTACATCCTGCTGTAACTCATAATCTCATCCTAATTGGTCATCTGATCACACTCATAAACGTAAAGAAAATGAATGAGAAAAATTTGAAAAAGAAGATATATGTCAGAAGTAGAAGGAAAAAAGAGAATGGGAGGTCATATTGGAGATGGAGGGCTGGAGTGAAAAAGATTTTGAGCAAAGGGGCATGAATGGGCAGGAGGGCGAAAGGCATGCATGAAATATAGTGTACTGGTAAGGACTGAACCAGGGCATGTGAAGCATCCAAGTAAAATATGGAAAGGTCTGTGGGGTCTGGTTGTGGATAGGTAGCTGTAGTTTTGATGCATTACACATGACAGCTAGAGAATGCATGTGAGTGGATGTGGCCTTTTCTTTGTCTGCTCCCAGCACCACCTCACTAATGCAAGGAACAGCAATCGATTATGAATGAAAGAAGGTAAAGAAGGAAAAGGGCTCAGTAATTCAATCCAAGTGCTACACTGCTAAGGCAGAAAAAGCAAGTGAGTATATATTAACTTCTTCATCGTAGTTCTAAAACTTCTGTACCAAAAATCCAAGGGTAGCAAAGAAAAGAAAAAATTCTAGGGAAGAGGAGTTTCTTCATTAATTCAAAACTTACTTAGGAGACTCCTTTTCATTTTCCTTGATGCAAGAATTGACAAGTTCTACAAACTTGAGTGGAAATGCATTAAAGTCAATCAGCAGTCCTTGACGCTGACGAAGTGTGTAGTAATCATCCTCATGAACAACACATGTATAAAGAACAAAGGGATCACAGTCATCTGTAAATTGCACAAACAGTTCCTGAAAATCAAGAAATTCCCTTACTTAAATTTCAAGTTAGAAAATTAATGTTGCAATATGGACTGAAAAAAATTATTTTTCATACGACTGAAAAAAAATGAACACTAACATAACAAAATTGATAAATGTCGTTTTCAAAGTTTCTCAGGGATAAAAACAAATTATACCCTTAAAAAATAAACATATACAATTCCTTTTGTTTCCACATATGCAGGTTCCCTGATACTCACTTCTTAGCTCTGAGACAGCAAACTGATAATGCTCTCTTACATGGCAGCAGGACAGCTAATCCAGTGAAAAAAAATTTTCCATACAATGTCATACTGATTTTACGACTATTTAAAACAGCATATTTGTATTTAGCACTTAACACACACACACAAAGAAAAAAACAGCCTGCCAAATCTGTGCCTCTTTTTGCATGAAAACCAGTTAAAATACCTGGGAAATGCATTTTGGCTCACAGGTGATGTAACTAGGTATAGTAAAGTTTTGCTCCTATGGAGTTCATGTTTTCAAATTAGAACAGGATTAGCAAGAACTCCCCATATTCATCAAAATACAAAACATCTATCTTTTGGTAATCCCTAGACAATGAAATGCTTATGTAAGAACTTAATTCTTTTTCACTCAAAACTATGCTAACAAGGTAAGAAAACTTCATAAGGCCTCAACATAATCTTGATCATAAGTTAATCAAAGTTCACCTATATAACTTAAAGAGGTAAAAGAAGCACATGAAATAACTCTAGAAATACTAGATATGTTAAAAGATTTTTCTCATAATTCTGTTCCAATTATACTAGTTCATAAAATTGATTAGAAGACCATAAGGATAATAATCCAATGCAGAATACTATTACCAATTTTAACTGTCTTAGGCATGCACCCCTATGAAAGTCATATACATTACTTGCCAGAGGCAGGCACAAGCCTGCCAGTAGCAGTAATATTGACAAAAATCACTTCACCCTACATAAAATAGTGTTGGTGTCCACTAGTGAAATTAGCATCCTCTAGTTTGTAGTGAGAAATAAATAACATGCTAGCATACCACATGAGCCTACCTCAGGAGCAGTTTAGTTGTTGTAGGAGGAGGGAATGACTTGTTGCACTCTCCTGGATTTTCATTGTTTTTCCCTTTTCTCTACCATGGTTAGAAATACTCACCTTACAAGTGACAAAATTGCTTCTATGGTTGCACTTTAAAAGGAAAATAAACCACATAAGTGCACTGGCCCATTTGAAATGGCCTGAGAAGGTCAGAAAAACCTCTTCACATACTCTGAATGTTCTAAAACATCAACTGGATGCAGATCTATGCTTGAGAGCAAAAGAATTGAAAGAAGGAGCCTAGACTGTTCAGTGATGTGTCAGTAAGGACAGAGTAGTGCCGCTTACACATGGACCTTAAGTACCAGAGCTGCAGGCCACATCCCAAACCACTCATAACCTGTAAATTGAAGGCAAGCTGTATGTAGTGTAGCAAACGGCTAAGGTCAGAGGTGTCTTGTGGAGTGATGAGTCTCCCTTTCCTGTGGAAGGTGGCCATGTTGGGCATGTGTATAGTCGACCAGGCTATGATCCATTTGACCACAAGGACATTGCAAGCATTATAAAGTTCCCTGCTTCACTTATTGTATGAGACTGTTGGGAATGTTGTAATGTTGCCAAAGAATAAAACTGCGAACAGAAATAGTTACCTCGAGCTAATGTACGACCATCTTCCAGATTCATTCAAAAAAATGTAAGGTCAAAGTGTTCATGCAGGATGAGGCTCCCTGCCAAACCCTGGCATGGGAATTTACATGATATGAATCCAACAAAAAATCTGTAGGCCCTTCTGAAAATAAAATCATGTAATAGAGATACTTCATTGCTACCTAAGCTGGAGACAGCCATTCATGAAATCTGGGCAAAGATGAACCCAAAATGGCTTCAGAACCCTGCTGATTCAGTTCCTGTTCATTTCAAGGAGTTTATAAAAAGGAAAGGGAAACCAAAACAGTACTTGTTGGTGGTGAACACACAGTTTTCATTGTTTTATTTCATGTTTATCTTTGATGGTTGTGCTGCAGCCCACTCATCCCTGCTTCACTGGCAGGCACTGTATATTGGAATTCATGAACTGGTAAGTGAATCTATTCCTGAATACATGGCATCCTAAAATTCTTAAGCTATTCTGATAAAAAATACTCTGAATATGTTACACCCACTTAGATGAGAAATGATTGTAAAATCATATGAAATCTCTCTTCCCATTATTGTTTTAGAAATCATTGTCTTCTCTAAAGGACAGAAATGGCTACTGCACACAAAATCCATCAACATATCATATCTGGGTAGTACTTTCATAAACATTTCATTAACAGATAAGTCTGCTTCTTAGAAACTGGGAGTCCCATTTAGATGTTGAAATTTATTTTCTTTCGAACAGTGGCTCCGTTTATACAAAAGATTGATCTGTCCTCATATAAGGCTCTGCTCTCACATCTGGGGTGGCTCTCGCTCAGCATCCTTACTTGACAAAGTTGAGTCAAAAGCAGTCTGATTTATAAACTGTTCCAGGTTAACTTCAAAACATGATCTGCCTGCCTTACACCACAATGTTGGCTCAGTTTCCCTCTTCTACAGGTTTTACTTTGGTATTTGCTCAGAGGGAGCCTGACTCTTATGGAGGCTGGGTGGAATAACAAGCCCAACACCCTATGCCCAGTGCTTAGGTACCTCACCACAGGCAGGCCACCCTAGTGCACTAGGCCCACACCTCCTGAGTTTTGGGAGGTTTATTCTCAAACAACAATGGTATTTGCTCCTGAGAGTTGGCTGTTTCTGTACCACCCACCAATAGCTAGACCACACAATACTCAGTAATCTGCTGTGTAACATGATTATAACTCAAGGGTGGACTGGTTAGATAACTGTTTCTTTCCATATACCTTGAAGCCTTGGAAATATCTACCCTCTGTTTCTAAGGGCAAGTTTTTTATCTTCTTCAAAATTTGTAAATACTTTCCCTTGTCTCTTCTTTATCCCTTTCATTAATCTCTCTATATTTCACAGGAAGTGGACTTTTACTCATGACTGGGGCCTCCAAAATAAAAAAGTAAATAAATTCTACCTTTGATGAAGCAGGAGGATTAACTCGTAGCTCCACCACCATTTTTAAAGAGCGCCTGATGGCTGAAGCAATGGCAGCACCACCCTCCACAACTTGCACCACCACCTCTCTGTCTGCTAGGACGTCTCCACTTGTAATACATCTGGGCTTCTCCATGGTACTTCACCTGAAATAACATCAGTTACATCATGAAGCCATTTTAGGATCTAAAAACACCAAATTGTTAGAGGTAACACTGAATCATAAAGCATGGACAATATTATATGAATACATCAGGGTATAGTGCTATAACATTATTTTCTAATAGAAAGTAAGATATCTCCTTTTTTTTCTTTTTTTTTGCTTTGGTGTGCTACCAAGACTCATCTTTCAAAACAATGTTCTTCATACCATTAATACAAATATAAGGCCGTTCTTAGTTTACAGCTATCTTACACTAAAGATTTAACTGGATATCATCCTAAATGCTTCATTTTGCTTCTTATTTCTTATGAATATTTTTTCAGCAATCCAGTTACTTACTGTAAACCATACAGAGGCCACTAGAATTAAAATACTGGTATGACTCAAACAAGTTCTTCTTTAGTAAAGTATACACTGGATGGACTTTGAGATAATTTAGGCCACTCAGGCTGCCCACAAGCCAGACCCCAAGCCAAGAATGATGCATAACTCTCGAGGGTATACAGCATATCTATATAGTTAATGAAAATGTCACAAGGCTTAATATCTGATTGAATGTCAACCTTTTTAATAACACATACAATAAAAAAAAATTCCCATATGCTGGCTGCAATACATGCCCACCCATTCCTTGCATACAGAATGGAAGATTATTTGTTGGCTCATATGATCCTAATTTACATCACATAAGCTTCTCCATTTCTATGTACAACATACAAGATAACATAGATCTTTCCTTTCATCAAATTCAACCACTTTACTATGGATATGAGCTGATGCAGCCTTTCTCCATCTGTTCCTGGCACTATTCTGCTAATATGGGAAGCAGCCATCAAGTATGAAAAAGGAAAAAACTTCTTGATTTCAATGTATGTACAGTGTACTGAAGATCAACACAAATTCTTCCCTTCATCAAACTGAAACAATCAGAAGTGCAGCATTACCCTATGCTCAGCACATAAGCTAACCTGAGGTCAACCTTGTTGTGTAACCCACAAATATTATAAATATTATCAGTACTCAACTGCAGCATAAAACTATTAAAGCTTAAATACTTGATATAAATCAAAGTTCAACGACTAAACCAATTTTCCTTACTATTTTTGACAGGAAGCAGGTAAACATCTAAATCTGCAAGAAAACAAAAATGGTTTTGTGTCTTGAATGACATATTTCTATAACAACCTACAAGAGGTTAGGTTTCACTTGCATCAATAGCAAACCTTCACACCCTTAACTTAATCCATGTCAATTAATGTTCTTGGAAGTTCTATCATCTTTAAAAAAAAAAATGAAAACTAACCTAAAATTGCTGAAATTGTTTTATTCACTGTAATGCACGTAATCATAAATTTTACGTCATCTTCTAACCCCTTCCTGTCTTAGCCAAAATC
>JAUUDZ010071122.1:0-10048 GCA_032361705.1 Panulirus versicolor
TACTCCCAAGACATTCCCAAACCACTCTTCCCCTTTACCCTTGAGCTTCGTTTCACTCAGAGGCAAAACATCCAGGTACCTTTCCTCAAACAACAACCTACCTCTCCATTTTTCTCATCTTGGTTATATCCACACACTTTCAGACACCCCAATCTGAGCCTTCAAGGAGGATGAGCACTCCCCGCATGACTCCTCCTTCTGTTTCCTCTTTTAGAAAGTTAAAATACAAGGAGGAGAGGGTTTCTAGCCCCCCCGCTCCCATCCCATTTAGTCGCCTTCTACAGCATGTGAGGAATGCTTGGGAAGTATTCTTTCTCCCCTATCCCCTGTTATCATTGGAAAATTTCTTGCATTTCTTTACCCACCTTGAAGGCTCAGACTGAGGTGTCTATACGTGTGTAGATGTAACAAAGATGAGAAGAAAGGAAAGATACATAGTATGTTTCAGGAAAGAAATCTGGATGTTCTGGCTCTGAGTGAAATGAAGCTTAAAGGTAAAGGGGAAGAGTGGACTGGGAAAGTCTTGGGAGTAAAGTCAAGGGTTGGTGAGAGGACAAGAGCTAAGGAAGGAGTAGCACTACTCCAGAAGCAGGAGTTGTGGGAGTATGTGATACAGGGTAAGAAAGTAAATTCTAGAGTGATGTGGACAAAACTGAAAGTGGATGGAGAGTGATGGGTGATCATTGGTGCCTATGCACCTGGTCAAGAGAAGAAAGAGTATGAGAGGCATGTGTTTTGGGAGCAGACGAGTGAATGTGTGAGCAGTTTTGATGCATGAGAACGGGTTTTAGTGATGGGGTATTTAAATGTGAAGGTGAGTAATGTGGCAGTTGAGGGTATAATTGGTGTACATGGGGCAGTCGGTGTTGTAAATGGAAACAACGAAGAGCTTGTGGATTTGTTTCCTGAAAAAAGAAAGGTAATTGGGAATACCTGGTTTAAAAAGAGAAATATACATAAATATATGTATGTGAGTAGGAGAGATGGCATTATTGGATTATGTGTTAACTGACAGTTGTGTAAAAGAGAGACTTCTGGATATAAATGTGCTGAATGGAGCAGCTGGAGGGATGTATGATCACTATCTTGTGGAGAAGGTGAAGATTTGTAGAGTTTTTAAAAAAGAAAAGAGAATTTTGGGAGAAGAGTATGGTGAGAGTATGTGAGCTTGGAAAGGAGATTTGAGAGAGGAATTACTAGGAGAGATTGAGTGTAGAATAGCAAAAGGTTTAAGCAAACGACGTAAGGAGAAAGGGCAATGAATGGGATGTATTTAGGGCAGCAGTGATGGCTTGTGCAAAGAAGCATGTAGCATGAGAAATGTGGGAGATGGGCAGATTAGAAAGGTTTGTGAGTGGTGGAATGAAGAAGTAAAGTTATTTGTGCAAGAGAAAAGAGAGGTGTTTAGACGATACTTGCAGGGAAGGAGTGCAAATGACTGAGAGATGTATAAAAGAAAGTGGCAGGAGGCCAAGAGAAAGGTGCAAGGGTTGAAAAAGAGGGCATGAGAGGGTGAGAGAGTACCGTTAAATTCTAGGGAGAATAAAACAATGTTTTGGAAGGAGGTAAATAATGTATGTAAGACAAGAGAACAAATGGGAACATCGGTGAAAGGGGCAAGGGGATGTGATAACAGGTAGTGATAGAGTGAAAAGGGAACGAAGTAAGTATTTTGAAGGTTTGACGTTAGAGTGGCAGATGTAGGGTGTTCTGGTCAGGGTGTTGTGTGAAGTGAGCGGGTCAGGGGGAATTGTTTGGTTTAGAGAGAAGAGGTAGTAAAAGCTTTGCAGAAGATGGAACCCGACAAGGCGGTGGGTTTAGATGGTATTGCAGTTGAATTTATTAAGAAAGGGGGTGGGGTGAGTATTGTTGATTGGTTGGTAAGGATATTCTTTTTATGTATGGATCATGGTGGGATGCCTGAGGATTGGTGGAATGCATGCATAGTGCCATCGTACAAAGCAGAGGGGATATAAGTGAGTGTTCAAGGGAAAGTATTTACGATTTTGGAGAAAAGGCCACACAATAATCATGTGATGCAGCAGTGTGGTCTAACTGTACCCTGTTCACCCAGACCTGATAGCTGGGTAGACACAAAGCTTAGCTACCATGGGTGGACACAAACAGACAATAATGACTGTCCGCCGCTGGAACATTTTCTGCCAGAGGGTGGCGACCCAGCTCCAGTCAGACTGCTGTAACAGTCTAGCATACTTTTTATTGCCTTTTATTGGTTTACTTACAGTTAGACAGATCAAGGAACTGCATTAATTAGGATATATCTAAAACATTTCTTGATATTTTATGATTATCAGATATAATTACTTCTGGTTAAGACTTGAAAATCTGACAGATGTAATAACACTTCTCTGGCTCATCCACCTGTTGTGTAAGCCTTATCTGTTCGTGACACCTTTCAAGTCTATTACATCATGCTATAATAAAAGGTTCTCAGAATATCATATTACAGTAAGAAGGTACAAATTAAACAATGAAAAACCTCTAGATAATGAGGAGTAAGCTATTTTTTCTTTAAGCCATGTGAAATAAAGCCAGACAAATAATTACAAAAAATGATGTAAACTGGCAAATAATGATTATGTACAGAATAATGAAAACTGGCAGATAACCAATATTTTCAGTACGAGTCCATACATTTGGCACTTTTGTCTTATGAGACAAAGCACGTAATCTTTTTGATTGAAAACATTTACATGCCCACATTTACTTCAAATGTCATTCATCTTTTATAAGACTTGATAATCAACTTTAATTTTCTTTGATAACAGTAAACTTTTTATGCTATTTTTTACCTCTTTAGTTTCGGACATGATTCCATATTTAAACTGGCTGCTTATTTTGCATGCAATTTACAGTTATAAATGTAAATGTGTTAAGAAGAGCTGTAGATTTACCACGCTCCAGGGTGTTGTATTAACCAGTCAGCGCTCTTAATTCAAACTTTTCAAGGCTCCAGCTATCAGATCTGAGTGAGCAGGGTATAGTGATGGGGCACACAAGCAGCCAGCTCATTAGAGTGAAAACCAGAGTAATACCTATAGAAAAGAGAAAGTGATTCAAACTTTTCAAGGCTCCAGCTATCAGATCTGAGTGAGCAGGGTATAGTGATGGGGTGCACAAGCAGCCAGCTCATTAGAGTGAAAACCAGAGTAATACTTATAGAAGAGAGAAAGTGATCCAACATTGTGGTGTTGAGCAAGGTGGTCAAGTTTGGAAAGATGCGGAGCTAGAGCCACCCCAATTGTGAAAGTAATATGCCATACAAGGATGAATCTTTCCCATGTATAGATGGAGCAACTGTTCAGAAGAGAGGAGTTTTGACATCTTAACATGACACTCAGTTTCCTTAGAGGCAGACTTAGCTATTCCTGTAATGTGGGGTTTCCAAGAAAGCATAGATATTATAGTAATACCAAGTATGTTCAATGAGTCAAGAGGTGGAATTACAGAACCGTCATAGGAAAGACGAGAGTTGTGAGGATTTTTTTTTATTGAGAAATGGGTAAGGACTGGTTATTGGAGGCATTAAACTTAAGATTTATTGTACCCTACTAAGATATCCAGTCCAAGTCTGAGCTTATTGAGGAATACATGCTCTCCAAAAAATCCTCGTTGAAAATCCTAATCAATCAACAACACAGTAACCCCTTTCTCAAAAAACTTGACTACATTACCATCCACTCCAGCTGCCTTACCAAATCTCATTTTACGTAAGGCCTTCAACGCATTTTCTCTCTTCACCAAACCACTTTCTCTGATTCTAACTTTGCATACCTAGCCATCCCATACACCCTACAAATGCCACTTTATCATTAAAACACTTGGCAATCCTTCAAAATATTCCATCCCTTCATCACCTCTTCAGTACATGTTACCACTTCCCTACTTACTCCCTTCACTGATATTCCCATTTGTCCTCTTATTTTTGACACTGTTAACCTTCCAAAACATCTTTTCCCTGAAGTTTACTGATACTTTTTTTCACTCTAACTCTTATGAGCCCCTTTTTCAACCTTAGCACCTTCCTCTTAACCTCCTGCCACTTTTTCATGTACATCACCCAGTCTTTTGTATGCCTTCCCTGTAAGTACCTCTTGTACATCTCTTTATTTCTCTTTCACAATCAACTTTACTTCATCATCCCACCTTTTGATGTCACACACTTCTTACACATGCCAGCACAGCTTCCTTAAATATCTCCCATTACTCACCCACTCTTACTTTGTTCACTCTCACTTTTTGCCATTCTGCACCTAATCTCTCTTGGCTTTTCTTTACACACTTCTCTTTTCCAAGCTCATTTTCATTCACCACTCTCTTCACACTCATTTCATATCCTCTTTTCCAAAAATCTCTTCAAATCTTCACCCTTGCCCTTACTAGGTAATGATGAGACTTCCCACCAGCAACATATTCACATCCAAGTATCTGTCTTTTGCATGCCAGTCAATTAGTGTGTAATTCAATGATGCGCTTTTATGATCTTTTGTACTCTCCCATGTATACTTATGTATGTCTCCCATTTTAAACCTGGTATTCCCGATCATCAGTCCTCTTTCTGCACACAATTCCACAAGCTGTTTACCATTCTTATTCATGATGTCAGTTACCCTGTGTTCCCTCTACTACCTCATTACTCACTTTTGTATTTAATTACCCATCACTGATACCCATTCTCTTGCATTAAAAATTGATGCAGACTCATTTACCTGCTTCCAAAGCACTCATGCCTCATTATCTCTCTTCTCATGGTCTGGTTCATAAGCGCTAATAATCATCCATCTCTCACAATGCATGTTTATTTTAACCCACATCATTCTGGAACTTCCTTCCTTACATTCTTTCACACATTCCCATGACTCTGGCTTCATCAGTAGTGTTACCGCTTCCTTAGCTTTTCCCCTCACACCAACCCGATTTTATCCCAAAGACATTTCTTAACCAGTATTCCCGTTTATCCTTGAGCTTTGTTTCACTCAAAGCCAGAACATCTAGATTTCTTTTCTCAAACATGCTACATATTTTTCCTTTCTTCTCATCTTGATTACATCCACATACATTCAAACACCCTAGCCTGAGCCCTTGAGAAGGAGGAGCACTCCTTGCTTAGCTTCTGTTCCATCTTTTCGGAATTGAATTACAAGAAGTGGGGAAGTCCAGTCCCTCGCTCCTGCCCCTTGTGATTTATTTTATCATATAAACCCAGGACCTCTTCTCCTGAGGCTCCTGCAGCTCTAGGGCTGTTTGATTATCAATAGTAGGGAAAGGAAGGATTCCTTAGGAGTATGGAGTTTGCTGAGATTACACTTGGTGATGCAGCTTCACTGAAGATGACTTTTCACATGCAGCATAACCACAAGCAAGCAGAGTCCAGCAACCCTCACCACGTCATCTTCAAATAGATTAGTATCATTAGATAGAGTATCATCTGGATCGCTAAACTCCTTATCACTACGTTATCACTGCATTGCAAATACTACTCAATTTCATCTACACTTTTTGGTCGTATGATATCCTCTCCATTCCATGGCTGAAGGGTATCTGAAGAACTCGTATGAAGTTGTTGTAGGAGGTCTTGGTGTCTTGCATCACTACTGTAGATCAGTTGAAATTCAGATTTTGATGCAAAAGCATGGATTGTAGATCTACATGAGGTCCAGTCTTCTCTGCAATTGGAGGTCATCATGGGAGGTGTCGTTAAAAGGTTGAAAGATTTTAAATAAGACGTGACACCTATGGTGCTCAGAGTGCTGCAATTTTATATTTCCAATATCCAATGACCCCTTTACTTTAACTCATTCCCAGAGCTCCAAAAATTGGAGGCCCAAGCTACATATATTGAATACAGCAGAAATCTCAATTAGATTTCTTGCATGACAATGATTTTCTTATGATTATGGCTCTGATCACGTACGATGGGACTATCAGTTACAGTGGGTAAAGAGTAGGTCGTGCTTCCTTACCAAAATTGGGTGCTTTTACTTTCCACAGTGAATGATCAAATTTGATCTATAAAGAAGCTTTTACAAGGCTTACCAGCCGTCATTACAGATCTGATTCTCAAACCCAGGGATATAGGGATGCCGACCAACAGTAACTGATACCACTTTAAAGGGACAGTAGTGGCTTTGTTTTATTTTGCCACCCTGATGGGGAAGTTACAGTATCGGTCCTCTTGCAGGACATATTGGTAATAGTTTTGAAAGACCCTCAAGGCTCCAAGCTAATTTGTAATTTTTTTTTTATTACAGGCTCTTTCCAGTTGATTCCAATCACAGGAAGCAGTAACCATACTAGCAGCAGTCACAGTACATATAACACAAGCACCAACCAGTTAAACTTACAGTCTGCCTTTAAACCTCCTGCTGATTCGACAAAGGTCAAATCAGAGGTCAAAGACGAGGATGAGAGGGATGAAACCAAGACTCCATCTCCGTCAGTAGCCCTCACACCATTGTCCACTAACATGGCTCATCATAGCCATAAAGCCAAAAATAGTAGGTAGCCATAATTTTTTTCCCACAAAATATGATGATCATTGGGTTTCAGAAGGTTGCTGGACCTAGCTGTAGGAGCACTGACAAAGATGAATTTTGGTCTCGGAAAATTCTTCACCATTTGGCCTTCCGTCCCATTCGTAGATCACTTGATTATTTAGCTCTATCACAGAATATTATTTTTTATTTGATCACAGATTTTCAGTAGTATTATTGTCACATTTTCATGTTTCTGCTCTTTATCTCTTTGTGCTGCCATACCTCTCTTACTTCAGCTGCTAAGGTTTCCCCCATTTCCTTTTGGAGAGGTGTTTAGAGAAGCAAATTTTGTTGGAGCGTAAGTCAACAGTAACCTTTATATTTTGGTAGGATACAATATGCACCACTTTGCTTTTGGATTGGAAAGAAAATTTATTTCTGTATGTTGATTTTTTTACCTGCATCCTCCATGCTGTTTATTGTGATGCTGAAGGATGACCATGCACAACTTCCTCCTGAAATAACATTACCAAGTAGCTTTGCATGCTGTATATGCTTATACCTTTTGAAACACAATCCCTTTGCCCTTCTTACTGCCTGCCTTCCAACTGCTGTTTATGCCCGCTCTAATATGTGTCTTTCAGCACATATATGTCACCTCAGTTCTATATACAGGTATTTATTTTTCTTTGTTGAACATTCCCTTCATACTACTAAGTTTTTCATGCATATTTACCATTTCCCATGTTAGCGAGGTAGCACCAGGAATAGAGAAAGAAATGGTCTCATTTGCTCATTGCTAAATATTTTATATAATATTCATCATTAACCCTTTTACTGTGGCTGGTTTATGTTCCAGTGCCCATTGCCTGTGATCACTAGGTATGGAGCATATTTTTGGAAATAAGAGAATAAGGTGTTTCATATTTTAACTGTGGCAGTAAAGAGAGCACTTATCTTTGATAAAAACAGAGAACTCATTGGGATGCAGATTTTTATGTTGCTGCTGTGAGGCATCGAAGGGTGCATATCACCCATTGACATAAGCCACCTAGCACAACCAGATATACAGTATAAGTACACCATTGTTTTTTCTTGCTTGTTTTACACTAGTTGAATAATTTATGTATATATGTATGTCAGTATTTGTGCTTGCATTTTAGTTTACATGGATTTCTGTTTTGCATGGACAGAATACATTGAAGATGTAAATCATGTTGAGTTATATGATCAAATGCACTTGTAAGAATGGATGGAGAGTTGAGTGAAAGTTTCAGTACACATGTGGGTGTGAGGAAGGGCTGTGTGATGTCATTGTGGCTTTTATCATGTTTACAGATGGGGTGATAGGAGGGATGAAAGCGAAACTAGGGAAAAGGGGTGTAGAAATGGAGTGTGTTGGCGAGGTATGGTGCCTAGTGACATGCTTGTTTACTAGGAGTGCTGTTTGTGGTGAGTGAAGCTGAGCAAATGCATGTATAAGGTTGGATGGAGAGTTTAGTGAAAGTTTCGGTATACATGTGGGTGTGAGGCAGGGCTGTGTGATGTCATGGTGGCTTTTTACCATATGTATGGATAGGGTGATTAGAGAGATGAAAACAAAACTAGGGAAATGGGGGTGTAGAATTGGAGTGTAGTGGCAAGGTATGTTGCCTAGTGACAAGCCTGTTTACTGGGAGTGCTGTTTGCTAGGAATGAAGATGAGTTACAGAAGGTTGTAAGTGTATTTTATTATGTGTATAAGTGTAGATGATTGAAGGTAAATGCGAGGAAAAGTGAAGTAATGGTGTTTGAAAGGAAACAGAATGAAATTATAGATTTTGCAAAGCCCTATAATAGGAGTGAAATAAGAAATTGTACCAAACTTTGTTATACTTAGGGGGAGAAAGACTGGAAGAGATGATAGAAATTAAGCATTTGGCCAAAAAGTTTTGTAAGTTTGGTGATATGGAAGGAGAGATAAGGTAGAGAGCAATGCAGGATAGAAGAACCACTGGGTCCCATTATATAGTGAAGGGAAGAGGTGTAAGTATTGAAGTGAAGAAAGGATTAAAGGCTGACATAGTCCTCTAGACCCTCACCTATGCAGCTGAAACATGGATGTGGGATGAATCACAAAGGTCGAGAATTCAGGCTGTGGAAATATTTTATTTGAGAGGAGTATGTGAAGGATGAAGAAAGTAATGAGGGGGGTGTATGAGAAATGTGTTACAGCATGGAATGTGAAGGGAATGAATTGTGGATTGGTAGAGTTGATGAAATGCAATACTTTGAGGTTATTTGGGTTTGTGGAGAGAATGCAAGGAGAGTGTACAATTAAAGGTTATGAGAGAAAACCACCTGTGACATAGGAAAATAGAATGGAAGAGTTCTGGAGGGAGAGAAATAAGGGAAGGCTGTGTGTGGATTGATATATGCAAAGAACGTTTGTAAGAATAGTGGTAGGTCGAGACTTCTGCTCTGGACAACCCCATGGTAGGAGTTCCTAGAGGGAACGACTGTCTAAGATATATAGATATAATTATTTATTTTATTATACTTTGTCGCTGTCTCCCGCGTTAGCGAGGTAGCGCAAGGAAACAGACGAAAGAATGGTCCAACGCACCCACATACACATGTATATACATAAACACCCACACATGCACATATACAGACCTATACATTTCAAGTATACATACATATATACTCATGTAGATATTCATACTTGTTGCCTTCATCCATTCCTGTCGCCACCCCACCACATATGAAATGACAACCATCTCCCCCTGTGCGCGAGGTAGCGCTAGGAAAAGACAACAAAGGCCAATTTCGTTCACACTTAGTCTCTAGCTGTCATGTGTAATGCACCGAACCCACAGCTCCCTTTACACATCCAGGCCCCTCAAAACTTTCCGTGGTTTACCCCAGACTCTTCACATGCCTTGGTTTAATCCATTGACAGCACGTTGACCTTAGTATACCACATCGTTCCAATTCACTCTATTCCTTGCATGGCTTTCACTTTCCTGCATGTTCAGGCCCCGATCGCTCATAATCTTTTTCACTCCATCCTTCCACCTCCAATTTGGTCTCCCACTTCTCCTTGTTTCGTCCATCTCTGACACATATATCCTCTTTGTCAATCTTTCCTCACTCATTCTCTCCATTTCAATGTACCCTCTTCTGCTCTCTCAACCACACTCTTTTTATTACCACACATCTCTCTTATTCTTTCATTACTTACTTGATCAAACCACCTCACACTACAGATTGTCCTCAAACATCTCATTTCCAGCACATCCACCCTCCTCCACACAACCCTATCTATATAGCCCACGCCTCGCAACCGTATAACATTATTGGAATCACTATTCCTTCAAACATACCCATTTTTGCTTTCCGAGATAATGTTCTCACCTTCCATGCATTCTTCACCGCTCCCAGAACCTTCGCCCCCTCCCCCACCCTGTGACTCACTTCCGCTTCCATTGGTTCCATCCACTGCTAGATCCACTCCCAGATATCTAAAACACTTCACTTCCTCCAGTTTTTCTCCATTCAAACTTACCTCC
>JAUUDZ010071133.1:0-10048 GCA_032361705.1 Panulirus versicolor
CACCGGTCTTTTCCCATCAGGCTCACACAGCCAGCAGGTAGCATTTTACCGAACCTAACTGTACAACGCGGAGGTATTTGAATACGAACTAAGTGCATATGAAAGCGACTTTCATAGACCATACAAACCTCCAACAGCCAGGATCGGGCCCGGGACCTTTGTGCAACAGGGGGGAGTCCTGGAGCTGTATAACATTTTCTCCTTGCATTCCATACATTTTCTTTCATTATAGTTCATTTTCTAAGAGCCTTATCACTTCCTGCATTATACTCAATCACCCTCACATGCAATTAGCCCACCGCTGTAATTCCTCCTGTCTCTGTTCAGCCACACTCATTCCCTTCGTGTTAGCTCCCTCCCTTCCAACTACCACTCTCACTTTCCTTGACAGACCGCACTCTCAGCCATCTCCCTCTCACTTTCTTTGGTTACCCCACTCTCTGCCAGCCACATACTCACACACTGTTTCCCTCCAAGGCCGCACTCTCTCTCCACCTATACTCTCACTTTCTTTGTGCTGCCTCCCTCCGGACATGCTGAAGCTTTCCCCTTGCCCCACCCCACCCTGCATCGCACCTCAGAACCAGCAGCCGGCGCAGCTGTCATTGCTGGAGGTGTAGTTCAGTAGAAAGTGAGAGCTTATAACTGACACTCCTTACTTGTCAGCTGCTGGTAGCAGTTGCAAAAACTGTCAGCCGGTGGCACCTCGAAAGAAGGAACAACTCATCCCTTTCTCATGTGGGTGATTTTTGAGAGTGGTGGGTAATGGTGTGACGTATGACTGTCGCTCGAACATGTGTTGCATTTACCAGTAACCATGATGTTCATCGAGCAGGCAGCTTAGCGAACTAAACTTACAGTAATAATTATTTTTCAGGAATCTGATATTGAGACGCTCACAGCTGGGCGGTACAGAAGGTCCAGAGCCAGGTGGACAAAGCCCTGTGATGAGATACTGTAGTGTTGAATAATATTGTTATCCACATGACAGGACTGTTACATGACCCTGGGCCGCCGTATTCAACTTACCGGAAATATAGCGACATCATATTCGGAGTTCCTTCGATGGGAAGGTCTCGTAGTGTGGTAACGTGGATCTGTGGTAACAGTCAGCAACATAGCATGTTGTTGATTCTGAGAAGGTTGTTAGTACTGTTCGTCTCGTGTGTCACATGAGGGAGGGGAACCATTCGATGGTACACTGCAACAAAAGGCATTCATTATGCTCTCTCATCCCTTTCATGTATCGAGATCCTGGACAAAATACAAATCAATTATGACAAAAAACGTGCAAATAATTGAGTCATTGTATAATTTTTATGATTTTAAGATTTCAACATACATACACACTTTACAAGTAAACTGAACTTTGTTTTGAAAATACTGAGACCAACAGCTGAGCGACAGTTTGGCGCCCAGCACATGTTGTTACCCTGGGTGGGGGCACTGCTGGGACTTGCCAGGTTACGCAACTGCCGTTACAATGACTTCCACTGAGGGAGGAAGGTTCTCGACGAAAACACCACTGCAAAACACGGAGCACAGAGCCACACTCACTTACCATCGTGGAACACGGAGCATTGGACCACACACTCACGCTGGAACACGGAACACCACGCCACACAAACTCACCATTGTGATGCATGGAACACAGCGCCACACACACACACACACACACACACACACACACACACTAACTACTATGGAAAACGGATCACCACGCCACATACACATGCCACCGTGGGTCACAGAGCACCGCCCTACACACATGCACCACCGTAAGCTACTGAGTACCGACCCACATATATTCACCGAAACGGAACACAGAGCGCTGCGCCGCACACACTCACCACCGTAAAACACGAAGCATCGTGCCACACACGCTCACCACCGTGGAACACGGAGCACTGCTCCCCACACATTCATAACCGTGGAACACAAAGCACCGCGCCACACGCACTCATCACCGCGGAATTGGGAAAAGAAAGCAGCGCGCCACACATACTCACCACAATGGAACAGAAGAATCGCGCCACACAGTGGAACAGACGAACAGCGCCACACATACTCACCACAATGGAACAGAAGAATCGCGCCACACATTCTCACCACAGTGGAACAGACGAACAGCGCCACACAAACTCTTTACCGTGGAAAACGGAGCACCATGCCACATAAACTCACCACACATATCATGAAGAGGAAATAGACCCCAGTGGCACGCCAATGGTTACCTCACATTATTTCGTGAAGGCTTCCTTAACATGCCTCTTGTGATCTCTTTCAGCATGATAACCTCCTAAAAAGTTTTTCCCGTGGAACACAGCACAACACACCACTAGCGCACAACCTTAGAACACAGCACCGTCCACACACGCTCACCACCATGGAACATGGAGCAACAGCGCTAAAGACGCTAACTACTGTGGAACAAGGAGCGCCGCATCGCACACACTCAACACAGTGGAGCACGGAGCACCGGACCACTCACACTCTCCTATGTGGAACACGGAGCACTGCACCATATACGCCCGACACCGTGGAAAACGAATCACCGCGTCGCAGACACTCACCACTATGGAAGACGGGTCACAACGCCACAGTTACTCACCACCGTGGAAGACGGGGCACCGCGCCGCAGACACCCACCACCGTGGAAGACGGGGCACCACGCCACAGACACTCACCACAGTGGAAGACGGGGCACCACGCCACAGACAGTCACCACTGTGGAAGACAGGGCACCGCGCCACCGACAGTCACCATTGTGGAAGACGGGGCACCACACCACAGACAGTCACCATTGTGGAAGACGGAGCATCGCTTCAAAGACACTCACCACCGTGGAAGACACGGCTCTGCACCACAGACACACGCCATGGAAGACGGAGCACCGCGCCACAGACATTCACCGCCGTGGAAAACGGAGCACTGCAACCACAGACAAACCACTTTGGAAAACGGAGCACCGTGGAACATGGACCACCATGCCATACACACTCACCGTGGAACACGGAGCACCGCGCTACACACGTTCACCACTCTGCAATACGGAGCGCTGCACCACATACACTTAACTCTGTGGAACACGAAGCGCTACACCATATGTACTTGCCATCGTGGAACACGGAGCAGCAAGCCACACACACAAACACACACATTCCACCACCAGGGCACACTGAGCACCGCGCAACAAACACTCTCCACCTTGGAGCACTGAACACTGTTGCATGTAACTCAATACCGATGAACACAGAGCACTCTCCCACACTCACTCATCATTGTGGAATGCAGAGCACGCTGCCAAACACCCTCATCACAGTGGAACATGGAGCACTGCTCCATACAATTCACCACAGGAGAATACGGAGCACGGCGCTGAACACCTCACCATTATGGAATACGGAGCACAGCGAAACATGCAAGTAAAAACGAGCAACACCGTGCCACACTCACCTGCCACCGAGGACAGCGGAGCACCGCGCCAAATAGATTAACTTCATACACTCACCACTGTGGAACAAAGAGCACCGCGCCACAGAAATTTTCCAAAATGGAACACGGAGCACTGCGTGACAAACACTAATTACCGCGGAACTTGGAGAACCACGTCACACACACTCATTTCCACGGAACACAGAGCACTGCGCCAGATGCATTCACTACTATGGCAGGCTGAGCATCAGGCCATACACCCTCACCATCGTGAAACATCGAGCATCGAGTCACACATAATCACCACCGTGGAACACAGAACATCGTGCCACACATATGCACACACACACACACACCACCACCACCACCACCACCGTGGAACACAGAGCACTGCATCGTATTCACTCATCACTGTGGAACACGGAGCACCGTGCCACATACACTCAACACCGTGGAACACGGAGCACTGCGTCATACACGTTTACCACCGTGGAACATGGATCACTGCGCCATACAAACTTACTACTGTGGAACAAGGGGCACCGTACCACACACATACTTACCAACAGGAACGCGGAGCCCTGCGCCACATACACTCTCTAACGTGGAGCACGATGCATCGCGCCGCAAACATCCACGACTAAGGAACACAGACCACCGTGCCACAAACATTCACCATTGCGGAACACGTAGCACCTCAGTGAAGACGCTCATCACCAAGGAATCCTGAGCACCGCGTAACGCACTCGCCACCGTGAAAACGGAGCACCACGCCACACATTCGCTACTATGGAAAAAAGGAGCATCCCGCCACATACACTCACCACCGTGGAACACGGAGCATCACGCTACACACACCCATCACCGTGGAAAATCGAGCACTGCAAAACAAATACCCATCACCATGAAATACAGAACACCGCGCCACTCACACTCACTACAGTGGAACACGGAGCACTGCGCTATGCAAGCTCACCGCCATGAAACAAGGTGCACCATTCCATACACATTTACCACCGTGGAACATGATGCACCTCTCTGCACACACTCCACACATACTCAGTGCCGTAGAACAAGGATCACGGCGTCACACAGACTCACCACCGTGGAATACGGAGCACCGCGCTGAAGACGCTTACCACAGTGGAACAAGGAGCACCGTTCCGAATACACTCACCACCGTGGAACGCGGAACAGGGTGTCGCATGTCTGGCTTCGGTGCTGGGACACGATTGCCGTGTGCCTGGCTACTGTCTGTGCTGTGTCTGACTTCAGTGCTATGGTCCCGTGTGTCTGATTATGATGCCGTGTGTCTGGGTACGGTGTCGTGTGCACTTATAATTCCATGTGTTATGCTGACATGTTACACCTGCTGGGTCCAGATCATGGGGTGAGAAGACCGAAGTCAGGTTGGCAGTATCTCTGGTGCATACCTGGTCCAGTCTACAGGGGTCTTCATCCCAATAGCCCAAGCTATTAGATTTGGTCGTTGGTCGACCAGGGTAAGGGAAGCCGCAGCCCTCGGGCTTATATAGCCCCCACAGCCTGGCTTGATTGATATACTCAGTGCACTCATAAACTTCTCCGTGCATCCCAGGCTGTGTCCGATGGTAAATGGCAAGGTGT
Organism: Panulirus versicolor; assembly: GCA_032361705.1. Lineage (NCBI taxonomy): Eukaryota > Metazoa > Arthropoda > Malacostraca > Decapoda > Palinuridae > Panulirus > Panulirus versicolor. The sequence continues at coordinate 5,062 of JAUUDZ010071133.1, forward strand.
TGAAGTCTTCGGTCCCGGATGTTTAAGATGTTCTCTTTTTGTGCATATCGTGCCTTTGGATTTCCATGCCTGTCGTGCCAGTAGGATGTTATTTTCAGATGTAAGTTGGGAACCATACCTTTTAGGTCTTTCCAGGTACAGTAGATGATATCCCTCTCCCGTCTGCGCTCCATGAGTATAGTATAAGAAATGTCAGTCGTCTCCAGCAATTTACGTTCTCAACTACATTAATGTACACAGTGAAAAATCTGTGAACCTTTCTTAATTCCGCAATTTTGCCCACCTTTTGGGGTGACGCTAGGACGCAACAATTTTCAGTTCGTAAAAGATTCTTGTTTTTGATAAAATCAACATGGGTGTTTTCTTCTCTTTGTCTTGAAGGTCTGCAGGATCAATCCTGTCATCTTACTACATTAGGCAACCGTTGTTTTGTCGTGTTCGCTGAAGGTTAGGTCGTTAGAGATTCTCAATTTAAGACCTTTCATATTATTCAACTAGTTTATGATAGTGCTATGTCTGTCCTATGTTCTGTGTTTTTTCATTTCATTTTTCCAATAATGGAGGAAATTAAACTCATATCCATTGAAAAGCATGCTGTTTTCAACTACCCAGTTAAAAACTTAGTTTATGTCTCTTTGTATTCTTTTCCGCATGTTTTACTGATGTGAATTTCATACTTATTCTTGTGTCATCTTTAAAGGATAAAATGAAACTCTTACTCTAGATTTCGTCAATGTTAGATATAAGAAGGAGGAACAGGAAGGGTGCAAGTAGAGTTCCTAGGGGGAATGAGCTTTTTATCGTGGAGGCACTGGAGATGGTATGGTTTACAACCACGTGCTGTGAACTATTAGTTGAAAAGTTGTATATCCATCTCCAAATTTTCCTATTCTTCCCATCTTTCACTCTTCGTGCTCTATAAGACCATGATCATAATTATCAAATGCTTTTGCAAAGTCTGTGTAAATCGTGCATTTCATTGTTTTCCAAAGCTTCAAGAGTCCTATCATAATGGTCAAGCAACTAAGAGAGGCAATATCTTCCCACCTTGAAACCATGATGTCTTGAGTTGAATAGATTGCTCACTCATATTTCACTCATCAACTTACCTCTTAGGACTCATTCGAATATTTCAGTGATGTCCAATGTGTCTGGCCTGGTGTCGAGTATTTGGCTTCGGCGTCGTGTGTATGGCTTCGGTGCTATGTGTTTGCCTGTTACCGTATGTTTGGCTTAGGTGCAGTGTGTGGCTTCGGTGGCGTTTTTCTGGCTACGGCGCTATATGTCTGGCTACGGTGCTGTGTGTTTGACTATGGTGCCGTGTGTTTGTCTCCGGTATCATGTGTCTGGCATCGGTGCTGTGGGTGTGGCTTCAGTGCCATGTGTTTCGCTATGTACCATGCGTCTGGTTTCGATGCTGTTTGTGCCGTGTGTCTGGTTTAGGTGCCGTGTGTCTGGCTTTGTTGCCGTACATCTGGCTTTGGCGCCGTGTGTTTGGATAAAGTGCAGCGCGTTTGGCTGCGGTGCCTTGTATCTAGCCTCGGTGCCGTGTGTCTGGCTTCGGTGGCGTGTGTTTGGCTATGGTGCCGTGTGTCTGGCTTCGGTGGCGTGTGTTTGGCTATGGCGCCGTGTGTCTGGCTTCGGTGGCATGTGTCTCGTTTCGACGCTGTGTGTTTCGCTACGGTGCCGTTTGTCTGGCTATGGTGCTGTGTGCCTGACTTTGGTGCTGTGTGTCTGGCATCGGTGCCGTGTGTCTGGTTTCGGTGGCGTGTGTTTGGCTGCGGTGCCGTGTGTCTGGATTCGGTACCGTGTGTCAGGTTTAGGTGCCGTGTGTCTGGCTTCGATGTCGTGTGTCTGGCTTTGTTGCCGTGTGTTTGGATTCTTTGCAGTGTGATTGGCTATGGTGCCGTGTGTCTGGCATCGGTGCAGAGTGACTGGCATCGGTGCCTTACATCTGGCTTTGGTGCCCTGTGTCTGGCATCGGTGCAGAGTGACTGGCTTTGATGGCGTGTGTTTGGCTACGGTGCCGTGTGTTAGGCTTTGGTGCCTTGTGTTTGGATTTGGCCCCGTGTGTTAGGCTTCGGTGCCGTGTGTCTGGCTTTGGTGACGTGTGTTTGGCTATAGTGCTGAGTGTCTGGGTTCGGTGCCGTGTGTCTGGCTTCGACGCTGAGTGTTTGGCTAGGGTGCCGTGTGTCTGGCTTCGGTGGCGTGTGTTTAGCTATAGTGCCGTGTGTCTGGATTCGGTGCCGTGTGTCAGGCTTCGGTGCCGTGTGTCTGGCTTCAGTGCTGTGTGTCTGTCTTCGGTGCCGTGTGTCTGGCTATGTTGCCCTATGTCTGGCTTCGGAGCCTTTTATTTGGATACGGTGCAGTATGTTTGGCTTCGGTGCCGTGTGTCAGGCTTCGGTGCCGTGTGTCTAGCATCGGTGCCGAGAGTCTTGCTTAGTTGGCGTGTGTTTGGCTTCGGTGCCGCGTGTCTGAATTCGGTGCCGTGTGTCAGGCTTCGGTGTCGTGTGTTTGGGTTCGGTTCCAGGTGTCTGGCTTCGGTGCCGTGTGTCTGGCTTTATTGCCGTGTGTTTGGCTATGGTGCTGCGTGTCTGGCTTCGGTACCGTGTGTCTGGCTTCGACGTTGTGTGTTCGGCTACGGTGCTGTTTGTCTGGATATGGTGCCGTGTGACTAGCTTCGGAGCAGTTTGTCTGGATTCAGTGGCGTGTGCTTCTCTACGGAACCGTGTGTTTGCTACGGTATCGTTTGTTTGGCTACGTTGCCGTGTGCCTCGCTTCGGCGCTGTGTGTCTAGCTTCGGTGCCGTGTGTCTGGCTTCGGTGGCGTGTGTTTGACTTCGGTGTCTTGGTTATGGCTTCGATACCATGTGTTTGCCTATGCTACAGTATGTTTGGCTTAGCTGCTGCAATGTGTCCGGCTTCGGTGCCTTGTGTTTGGCAATGGTACTATGTGTCTGGCTACGGAGTAGAAAGTATCTGTTTCAATTTCTTAAAGGCCTCATCACATTGATCACTCCATACAAATTTGACTTTCTTTGAAGATGATTGAAAATTTCTTACAAAGCCTACGATATTATCTAGCCATACCCAAAAATCTCAATAATGCTTTCTTATTTGTAGATGCTGGAAATTTTACAATACTATCCACCTTAGCAGTGACTGGTTTTACACATCCCTGACCAACAATCTAACCTAGACTTTCTAAAGTTGCTCTGGCAAATTCACCCCTTGCAAGGTTTACCGTTAAGTTTGCTTTGTCCAACATATTAAACACTTCCCTCGTTAAATTTGCTTTGTCCAACATATTAAACACTTCCCTCGTTAAATACAGGTGTTCCTCTCAAGTTTTTTAATACAATACTATATCATCTATATATACAGAACAATCTTTGATACCACACAATACTTAATTTACTAATCTTTGGAAAGTACAACCACTGTTTTCATTCCAAAGGGCATCTCTTTATACTGATACAAACCATTCATAGTTGAATATGCAGAAATTTTTTTGCTCTTTCAGGCAAAGGTACTTACTTCCCAATACCCTTTCAATAAGTCTTAGTTACAAATTTAGCATCTCCTATCTGATCAATACAAACATCCACTCTTAGAATAGGATACGAGTCAGCTTTTGTGATCTTATTTACCTTTTTGAAATCAGTACAAAATCTATAAAAAACACCATCAGGTGAACTTCAAGGACTATTACTTTTTTTCAATCAGATCATTGTCAAGCATATACCGTACTTCTTTTCTCATTATCTCTCTCATTTAAGGATTCACTCTATAAGGATGCTGCTTGATAGGTGTTGCATTGTCAATTTCGACGTCATGCAGTAATACATCAGTACTCCTGGGAACATCAGAAAACAAACAACTACATTTATTCAATATTTTCATGATCTCACATCTCTTCTCTCAGTTTCTAAATGATCAAACTTTTTCAAATTATATAACACATCTGAATTCTTTTTAACAATTTGTCTTCACAAATCTCCAACTTTACATTCTCACTTCCGTCCACATCCTTTGCATCATCAGACATAACAACACATGCACAATACACATTTGTAACCTCATCTTCCTTTGCAGAATTTCTATCATGATAAGATTTTATCTTGTTTATGTGACACGGTTGGCTTGGCTTGCGTAGTAGTTCAAATCATCCACTACTTTCTCAATAACGTAAGACCTTGCTCTTAGAGAATCTCCTGTCTGAGACAATAATACCAATATTCGATCACCTGGTTGAACTTTCTTCTCGATTTTTAGTCATACCATACCTTCATATCTTCTTGACACCCTTTCAAATTATATGTAGCAGTCTCTCTAGCTTTACAGAATCTGTTTTTAAAATCTGATACATACTTCAATAATCCAGGAGAATCACTCTTCCCTAACCACTTCCCTCTTTCAACATACTCAATGGACTTCTTATTTCATGTCCACACACTAACTCAAATGGACTAAAACCTGTAGCCTCTTGTACTGAATCTCTAATGGCAAACAATGCTAAAGGCAGACACTAATTCCAGTCTACTGAAAATTCCTCACAATACATTCTCAAAGAATTTTTCAAAGTCTGATGGATTCACTCCACAACTCCTTGGCTCTGTGGGTGATAAGCACTCCACAACTCCTTGGCTCTGAGGGTGATAAGCACTCCACATCTCCTTGGCTCTGTGGGTGATAAGCACTCCACAACTCCTTGGCTCTGAGGGTGATAAGCACTCCACAACTCCTTGGCTCTGTGGGTGATAAGCACTCCACAACTCCTAGGCTCTGTGGGTGATAAGCACTCCACAACTCCTTGGCTCCGTGGGTGATAAGCACTCCACAACTTCTTGGCTCTGTGGGTGATAAGCACTCCACAACTCCTTGCCTCTGTGGGTGATAAGCACTCCACAACCCCTTGGCTCAGTGGGTCATAAGCACTCCACAACTCCTTGGCTCTGTGGGTGAGAAGCACTCCACAACCGCGTGGC
>JAUUDZ010071144.1:0-10048 GCA_032361705.1 Panulirus versicolor
TGAGTATTTTGAAGGTTTGTTAAATGTGTTTGATGATAGAGTGGCAGATATAGGGTGTTTTGGTCGAGGTGGTGTGCGAAGTGAGAGAGTCAGGGAGATTGGTTTGGTAAACAGAGAAGAGGTAGTGAAAGCTTTGCGGAAGATGAAAGCCGGCGAGTTTGGATGGTATGGCAGTGGAATTCATTAAAAAAGGGGGTGACTGTGCTGTTGACTGGTTGGTAAGGATATTCAATGTATGGCGAGGTGCCTGAGGAAACACTGGCAAAGGGGAAAGTGATAACAGGTAGTGATGGAATGAGTATTTTGAAGGACTGTTGTACATTTGATACAGAGTGGCAGATGTAGGGTGTTTTGGTTGGGGTGGTGTACAAAGAGAGAGTCTGGGAAAGTGGTTTGGTGAGAGTGAAGAGGTGGTGAAAGCCTTGCAGATGATGAAATCCAGCAAGGCTGTGGGAGTGGATGGCACTGCAATTGAATTTATTAAGAAAGTGGGTGACTGCGTTGTTGATTGGTTGGTAAGGATATTCAATGTATGTGATGAATCATAGTGAAGTGCCTGAGGATTGGCAAAATTCATGTATAGTGCCACTGTGCAAAAGCAAAGGGGATAAAGGTGAGTGCTTAAACAACAAAGACATAAGTTTGTTTAGTATGCCTGGAAAATTGTATGGGAGGGTAATGATTGAGAGGGTGAAGACATGTACATAGCATTAGACTGGGGAGGAACAGTGTAGTTTCAGAAGTGGCAGAGGATGTGTGGATCACGTGCTTACTTTGAAGAATGTGTGTGAGAAATACTTTAGAATAACAGATGGATTTGTATGTGGCATTTATGGATTTGGAGAAGGCATATGATAGGGCTGACAGAGATGCTCTGTGGAAGGTCTTAAGGATATATGGTGTGGGAGGGAAGCTATCAGAAGCAGAGAAGATTTTATCAAGGGTGCAAGGCATGTGTACGAGTAGGAAGAGAGGAGAGTAAGTGGTTTCCAGTGAAGGTCAGTCTGCGGCAGGGGTCTGTGATGTCACCATTGTTGTTTAATTTGTTTATGGATGGGGTAGTAATGGAGGAAAATGCAAGAGCTTTGAAGAGGGGCGAGTATGCAGTCTGTAGGGGAAGCGAGTCAATTTTTGTTCGCCAATGATACAGCACTGGTGGCTGATTCAAACGAGAAACTGCAGCAGTTGTGAAATTAATGAATAAAAGAATCAACTTCATAAAGAACCATTTTGATGCATCTAGGTGAAACTTCTTAAAATCTCAAAGCTGAACACGACTGTGAGTACTCTGCTGGATTTCACAAGAAATCCAAAGACTCCCAATTTCATTTACAAGCTACAGCAAAAATTCTGAATTCTCAAATCCATGTACTATACTCACCTCTCACTTTTTCCAGAAATTCAATCAATACAACAAGAGACTCTCTTCGTAGACTATAATACTTGGCAACACCTGAAAAAATTGCATCTGAGTTAATGAAGAGCGTAAGGATCAAGATGTTACAATATAGGCATTGTAAATATGTGTGGGTTCAAAAAATTAAAAACCTTTTATCTTCAAGGCAGTCTTACTTGTATGAGATTCCAGAGGAAAATCAAGTTTGTGGCATTCCACCTTTCTGTGTTTCCAGTAAGAAAGGAAGCACTAGCCTTCCTCATCAACAGCTATCCACTTATTTGTAATAATCTATAATTGCCACAAGACTCCCCTTTTTAATAAAGGGCTCATGTGTTAACCCAGACCTCTTTTCAAGAGCTCCTGCAACTCTAAGGCTGTGCCACTTCCAGTAACATGGAAGATGGATCCTAAATGAGCAAATTGAGTGGAAAGTTAATGGTGGGGAAGTAAAGCACATCCTCACTGGAAACACTTAGGAGTTGGAGGGTCCTAGCCCTAAATTCCCAAAAGAACATCCTACTTGAAGGACAAATCACGGAGAAAAATTCACAAAATATATCATACATGTCTAAGTTTTTCAAAAGAAATGACAACATGCACAGTCTATCTGTCAATTGCCACCATTCCATTTCCAGTGCCTTGGGATGGATCACGTACAAAATGCCTCAAAACATCAGTTACGTACAGCCTTAACCAATCCCCAGTGTGTGACTGAAACATGGAATTCCACACTTGTAAAGTGTTTCCCCACTTTTTCACTTTGCACACTACAGTGATTCATTAAGTGGGACCAATGCCTCCATTCTCACCACCTCCCTACATAAAGTACTTCTATCGCACCTGGTTTTCAATCACAGCTCTATCAACTTCTCATAAAATATAGAGTCCTAAGCAGTTTTCTCCCAGAATCTCTCCATCTCTGTACAATCTAAAGCACCAAATCATCCTAAAAAGCTTTCATCCAAGTGCTTTTCTAATGATTTCTTCACACTACATATCTCTCTTACACCTTCATTCTTAATTCTATCTATACTCATTCAAACAATACTATGGAAGTTATTCCTTTCCACTGCTCTCCTTTTTGGCTTACCCTGACCAATATATACTTGGCTTATAAATCCATACATCAACTTTGGGACACACTACTTTTTAATTTTTTTTCATTTGCCATAGGCTTTAGTGCATCTCCCATTTTTCTCTCTCCTATGGCCAAAATTTCAACTTCAGATTTCCCAGTAAAATAACTACTAAACATTACACCTAAAGACTTGAACTACATTACAACTTTCAGTTCTTTATTATGCAAATATGACCCATACTTTCTCCTCTCAAAAACGAATGCCTTTTATTTGCATTAGCATTCAGCATTCCTCTCCTATACACAAAACTGCCAAGATTTTGTTTCAGCTCCCCCTCTGATATAGCTGCAAATATAGCAATATCAGCATATAAAACCTGAGGCAACTTCCATTGTGTTCCTCAATGCTTTTAAGTGATGTCCCATCCTTAAAGATATTGAATAACCATAGTGGCAATCAATGACTAATCTTGTTGTTCTTTAATATTCAATTCAGATGACTCTCATACCATCATTTCTTTCTCATGCAATACCTCCATTACACTTTAAAGCTCTTAAAGCATACAAAGGTCTTTCAATTATACCACTGTGAGGTAGAACTCAGGCGTTTCCCAATTTACTTTATCATATGCCTTTTCTAAATCCATTAATTGTGCATGCACTTTTTCTTTTTTCTTAAAGCTTTTTCTACTATTTGCCTAAGTGCATATATTCAATCTAATCACTTTCGAGACATCCTAAAATCATCTCATTCTTCACCTAACAATGCTTTCCCTACAACGAAATCCTTTCACCAAAATCAATCACAATAATACCATACATCTTACCAACTATACTAATGAGACCAATTACTCTACAATTCTTACACTCACTTTTACTCCCATATCCTTTATACCTAGGAATAGTTACAGCCTTCTTCCAGTCATAAGGCATATCACCACATTTCCATGCTTCCATACTCCCTTCCCAGATCCACTCTACAGCAGTTTCACCTCTACTCTTCACCACCTATATCCCCTGATTTTCCATGCTTCATGAGCTTCATTGCTCTTCTTAAGTCCTCCTTTAAATGGCCTATTCTTCTGTACATCTATTTCTCTCTCTGCTTACCAATATTCCTTCAAAAGCAAGTAACACATCTCTTTCACTATTATCTCCATCTTTTACAAATGCCATTCTTTGTCACTTGCATTCTCTTATCCTTATCTAATACACTTCTGCTCTATTCACACACATCTCTTCTACATCTATTACCTTCTTTTCAGAACAGTATGACATTCTCTTTTAAATTCTCACTACTTTTTCTCATGATTCTCATCTGCTTTCCCCCTTATTCGTATGTACCATCCTTTCAACTTTTCTACTCAAGGCATTAACATTTCACACTCTATGCCTTCATTATTTTCTAAAGATTCAACTTTTTTTTAAATTCTCTCTTCTCCTCTAATAACTTTCTTAAATTTCCATTCCACTCTTCTGTCCTTCTCTTCCCACAACCAATAAGCACAACACCATACAGTTCCAATGCAGTCTCCAATGATGGTGTGTTACTCCTTATCAACTAAATTTCAACCAATACTAATACAGATCCTCATAGCTTTTCAACTAACATTTAATGGAAGGTAAGATCTACCCTTTCAATCCTTCATTTTCTGCTCTTATTCTTAAAAAACACAAAACATGAAGAAAAAACTACATAAAAGTAGTTACCTAAACAGTAATTGAATATCTTGCAGGAATGATGCAAGAGTGGGTCAAACAGAGGTGTTTCTAGGGAGGCTGGGAGCTCTTGCAGGAGAAAATGTCGTCCCCAAAAATGCTTCAGAGCACCAACTATGCTCAATTGTGTTTTACGTGGAACACGTGATACACTATTATTCAACATTTCCACCACCCGTTCACTGTACTTTTCTGAAATAACAAGGTAAATAAATTCAATTTCAGAAGCAGTTATGTTCCTAAACTTATATATATCTTTAAAGGTGCTGTATCTAATCTTATATCCCACATTCTGTAAAGGTCTATACTTGTATTTTTTTTATCACACAGCATGGTGGATCACAAAAGTTCTTCAGTACTGTATATCATAGATGGAGAAGGTTGTGCTGGATGCTAGAGTTGAGAGAATTCTTTGAAGATTCTGCCCATTTTCCAGTTCTTATGGAGGTCAGGATCAGAAGGAAATGGAAGTATAGCATAGGGAATAATGGAGAGGTAAAAATGTTGGAAAAAAAAAGTATAAAAGAAGGGTGACATAAAGCTTAGATGAAAGTGTAGTAAATATAGGGATGCTGTCATGTGCAACTGTGTTTGATATGTTTACAGAAAGACAAAGGTTGTAGAATTAGTAGTTGGATACAAGGTTATAAGATATAAGAATAAAAGGGGGAATGCATGGTGGATGGATGAGATTAGAAATGCTGTGGAAGAGAAGGAAAAGGAATATGGTAGACTGCTTGAAAGGACTGTACTAATGAAAGTTCAGCTAAAGAGGAGGGAAGAATATAATATGTTAAGTTGAATGTTGAGGCTGATAAAGCTCTGAAGTAAAGAAACAGTAGATGAAGATTTTAGAAAAAAGTCGAGGGAAAAGTTTAGGGAAAATAAGAAAATGTACTTGAAGGACGTGAAAAAAAAAAGAGGTGAATGTACGAAAGGAAATGTAAATGTGAGAAGTAAGGAAGAGGAGCTACTGAATCAAAATGAGGAAGTACAAGGAAGATGGAAAGAGTATTCTGAAGAGCCAAAGGATGTGGAAAAAGGAGAGGCAGCACTTGTTACATGCATGGGTATGGAAGATGGTATGAAAAGGATTCACAAGTGCAGGGGTCTACAGCAAGAAGGGAGACAAAAAGGACAATAAGAGGCTGAATACAGGAAAGGCACCTTGAGCAGATGGAATTACACCAGAAATGTTGAAGTAGGAAGAAATATGGCAGAAAAAGTGTGACAGTAGATTAATTTGATAAAAAAGTGTGACAGAGTAGATGCATTTAATATGCAATTTCGTATGTAGGCAGAAGGTTATGCATGAGGATTGGGTGAAAGCTATTATTGTTCCTTTATTTAAATGAAAAAGGGCTAAGGATGTATGTAACAATTTTAAGGGGACTAAGTCTGTTAAGTATACCAAGAAAAGTGCATGCAAGAGTGATGACTGATACTGTGATGGAAATGACTGAATGCAGAAAAAGGCAGGAGCAAAGTGCTTAGGGAAGGTAGGTGATGGTGTGGATCAAATCTATGCACTAAGAAGGACTGGAAAAGTATCTAATAAAAGTAAAGAAGCTATATGCAGCATTAATGGATCTGGAGAAAGCATATGACAGAGTATAGTGGAATGCTTTGTGGGATGAGTTATGGATATATGGGATAGGGGTACAACTGTTAGAAAGCGTGAAAGACTTGTGAAAAGCAAATGCATGTGTAGGAGCAGACGTTGAGTTTAGCAAAAGTTTCGGCATACATGTGGGTGTGAGGCTAGGCAGTGTGATGCCACCATGGTTTTTTAACATATATATGGATAGAGTGATAAGAGAGATGAAAACAAAATTTTGGAAAAGGGTGTAGAGATAGAGTGTGATGGTGAGATACAGTGGCTTATGACAAGCCTATTTTCAGATGATACTGTGTTCTTTGCTGACAGACATAGGAGTTATAGAACATAATTCAAGTAATAATAAAGAAGTGGTGTCTGAAAGGAAACAGTGGAAGTAAAAATTTTGCATAGTCCTATAGAATGAGAGGTGTGAAAAACTGTGTTACAGATATGGGGGAGTAAGACTGAACGAGGTGACAGTTCAGTGATATGGAAGGATAAATTAGGGAGACAGCAGTATGGGACAGAAGAGTCACTACTTGTCTTAAAAGAATAATGAAGGGGAGAGATGTAAGTATGGAAAAGAAGAAAGGATTAGGGGACTGCACAGTCTTCCCAACACTGCCTTGTGCAGTTGACACATGGACATGGAAAGTGTCACAAAGGTCAAGAATCCAGGCTGTGGAAATGAATTATTTGAGAGGTGTGTGTGATATAACAACACGAAATGAAGAATGAACATAACCCTTCCTGCATTTCAATTTCTTAATCTATGATGCCCTGACTTGCAACAAGGTTTCAAGGAACATAACCCTGTCGTACATCAGGAATTCTCTGTATTACTGGTAAAATAAAATATCCATAAATCGGACTGATTACAGAAGAAAACAAAACTGATTATACTACTAGCATACAAAGTAGACAAAAAATAAATATTTATACAAATATGATGGCTGCGGTTTTGTTGCAATGCATGTGAGTGAACGTGGCCTTTCTTCATTTGTTCCTGGTGCAACCTTGCTAATGTGGGACAAGGGGGAGCAGCATAAAAGAAAAAATGTGCAATGACAATACTACATTCTTGTCTTTGACAATAGTGGCATAGCAGGCTCTCCAAGGACTATAAATGGTATAAGTTATTTTCCTACTCTTTATCTCTCTTATCTCAATCTGTAAGGATAAATAAGTTTCCCTTGTAATCACAAAATGGCACGGTGCAAGACTGGCATGAAGACTTAATTGCGAGGTTAAGAGTTAATAGTGAAAAACAACTAATACCAACTTTCATTTTTCCCCCTCAATAACTCAAACTTGCCTGAAATTTCAATCACAAAGCCAAAGGGTCAAAGGACATTAAATGGGTTAAGCTCCTCACAGCAAATTTTTTGGTTCATGTAGTCTTCCTTAAAGCTCCAGAAATATGTCTGTCGTTCAAAACTTAAAAATCATGGCACAGCATTGATTTCAACATATTTTACCTTGGGTGTCCTTGGATAAGGGCCAAGCACGCCCTAATGAGTGGACCATTTCATCTATGAGATCCCATCGCAGAGATTCCTCCTTCTTGGTACGCTCCTCCTCATCTGTGTCTTCCTGTTCTTGCTTTTCCAGTGGAAACAAAAGACAAGTTTTAAACTTCTAAAGAATTATTTACTCCTACAATGAAGGCCAATGTATAAGGGAAATAAGAGCTTCAATTTCTTTAGGGACGATAAGCAAAATCACCTGTGGGAAGTCATGTCACTGTCTCTAAGGACATAACCATCTCAACTCATGAAACAAGGGTTACATCACAAGCTCAAATCCTACTGGTATTGAACACTTAAAGTCCAAGCACTATTACAAATTTCAAACAGCCTAAAGAAAGCATAAGACAGCAAAAAATGGAAGGGTAGGGAAGAAAAAAGGAGGCTTGGTTACTGGCCTTCTCTGTAGGAAAAAGTATTTTTCAGGAGTTCAAAACTCACTTTCTTCTTAACTGGAAATACCCAGTAAGCATGGGAAATGAAAGCACAGCCAAACAGAGGCAAATGGGGAAGTCTCAAAATTATGGAAAGTAGTGGATTAGTGAAGAGGTGACTTGGAGAATCCCAAGGGATACATGAATGTTTGCAAAACAAGACTCAAGAAATAATGGCTAAAAGGGCGAGTAGCATCCACCAATGGGAGGTTCCTCACATATGTTACTATGGAGGCAACATTTCTAGAAATATGATGCTTAAAAATGTATCTCAATATTCCTTGCTGACAAAGGAAGTGTGATGGTTGCAAAGGTAAAAAGAATCAACAGAATATTTGCTGAAAAAATCCAAATAGACTTAGAAGGTGCTTCCTAGACAGACACTATGATGAGTGTTCCACTCCCTTCAGCTACAAATAATGATGTCCTTGTTGGTACACTGGCTGTTTCATTTCTTGTAAGAATGTTGAGTTATGAAGGATGAAAAACTTTCTCTCTGAGAAGGTGACTCATGAGATCAAGAGATTTTCTAAGGTCCTTTGTGTTAGAAACCTTCAACTCCCTGCCTTTTGATAAAGTTTTCCCCTCTAAACCCTCGATAACCACTTTCCAGTAGTTGCAGTGTACAGCTTGGAGTGGGTGCCCACTGCCAATCAGCAACTTCCACACAGTGATAATGTCAACATCCTGTGATCTGAAAAGCTGACTGTAGTTGCCTCATAATTCTCAGAAAACAGACATCATCACAATGAAGATTACCTTCAACTGAGAAATTTTTATTTGAAAAGGTAGGGCACCTATCAGCAACCAGGAGAATCTACTTAAGCCAATTACCTTTTGAATCCATACCGATTTCTGAAAATCTGTTGCTTTGATCACTTTGCTTCTTATCTCCTCTAATTTTCAATATGCTACCATATTCATATCATTTCATCTGTCTCACAACTTCATCATCTTTACCAGAAACTATTAATGCATCAAGTTCCTATTTAGTCACTTTTTCCTGTGATGACAAACTTCTTTCTTATTTACTACTTTAATGCTCATTGAAATTTCATTTCTGTTGCTGACACCATTTTCTCTATTCATTTTCTAATTCAATCTCCTTTACCTATCTATCTATATCTCTGATGCCTCTTCCCTTTGGGAACACCCTCAAAGGGATGGCTACGGCAAGAGTCTCCATAAGACTTTTAGTGCCTCACCCTTAACAGGCCCTTGGAAGAGGGCAGCTAAAACATGGTGTTTCCAGATGTTATTACCTAATGTTACTACCGACTATTATCCAATGTTCCCACCTACTACTTCCACCTACATGTTCCTACCGACTTCTTCTATCTAATGTTCCTACCAACTATTTTTATCTATTGCTACTACCATTTTGCTAAATGGCAGGGATAGAACATTCTCACCACAGGAAAATCTATTTACAATGATTGATTTGGGTGAGTTAAAAGCTGTCAAGTGTTATGTGTGACAAGGACAGATTGTATGTTTGTGGACAGAAATGCCATCATTCCACTTGTGGGTGAGGCAGAAAGAAAGGATAACTACCTGGGTCAGAGGAGTGGAACTTGACAACCACTAAAGTGCTGGCTCACAATGTAGCCATAACTAACCCTCATGATATCCAGGCGGGTAGTACAAGTAATATACCTCCCTAGTCAGTGGCTGCCAACCGACTACAACCCACTACATCTCCTTTACCTCAAGTTTATTTCCACAATTAACACTCTTTTCTAGAGAAACTTAAGCTTATTTGCTATCTATTTTTTTCAACATGAAATTAATATCATTCTTTCATACACTGTTTGAACCAAGTGATCACTGACTTATGTATCTTCTGTTTTGCATAGAAACATATAATTTTTTTGTTTATTCAGTATTACAGGTACACCACTGATTTTCTCGAAACTGATGATTCGGGACCTTTAATCCGAACAAACTTACATGAGGAACTTGAAATTACCGCAGCCACCAGACTAGTTTACTGGGTAGCCACAGATGGCGTTGTGTGTAGGGTGCACTTATTTGCATTCTTTACACTGTACTCGTTGGTGGTGACAATGCAATTCTAAGAGATTCTTAACTTATTTTGCTTAAATCTAACCCTAGCTATGGCTTCTAAGACATATGAGAGCATCAGTCATGGTGTAAATGTAAACACAAGTCCATGTCGATCCAAGATAAATTAGAACTGTTGAAAAAAATTGACTGTGTTTCGGTGTGTAAGCTGTGTGGCATCTACAGTATTGGTTCATCAACTGTTTATGCTATAAAGAAGCAAAGGGA
>JAUUDZ010071155.1:0-10048 GCA_032361705.1 Panulirus versicolor
ACAAACTTTAAAAGTCGTCAATATCTCCACTGTCGGTTCCTCCTCTGGCATGATCAGTCAAAGTCACTCCCATCCGTTGTGTTTTCCATTTCAATAATCACAAAAGATTTTATGCTTGCCGCATTTCGTTTTAATGCTTCGCGTAAAGAATTACAGAGAAAACTCTTCGTAAATTGAATGTGATCTTTTTGCACTTAAAATTCTCTGACATTCTTTGGTATAGAATATCGTAAGAGAATCGTTATTGAATAGGATGTTTGTGAAGTGCTTTGGCTCATAAGTTGAACCGCAAGCATACCGTGAACAATTCATGCATCATAGCATCTGCCTTCAATTCCTGACGGAGTAAGATCTTGCTCCTAGTATCCACAGCCCACCTGCTTCAGTAAAGTCATATGAATGATCGCCAAGGTTTAGGCAGTAGATTCGAGATTACTCTCGTAAGAGAAGCTGGGATATCTTCAAGCAGACAGTCGAGGAAGTCTTTGAAGGAAATGTGTTGAGCTTGTATCTTTGGCATATAACCAGACGAGTCGTCTTACAGAGTACGTAGATTAAACAAAAATATTTGAGCTTCTTGTGGAGTTATACATTCGTAGTAACAAAGAGCAGATAGCATTTGAATACGTTATTCAAGCCAGATTACCACGAATGTGAAACAGAAGTGAATAGATATCTATCTTAATCTTATTATAAACTTTGTTAATATCAGGTTTAACATGTGAACTGTTTCCTGACGATAGATAACCTAATGGTGAGGTGTCGACGTACTAGGGGGAAAAATATTGCCGATAAAGACTCATAAGACCCGAATGCAAGGATTCAAATAGAGCTGTCTTCTCCTTATAGTCCTCATGCATAGACCTTCACAGTTCGTAATAGTATTAATCTCTATCTTTACATAAGTTGCGACCATTCTTCTTACATATAGAGGTGGCTCAGGTCATTTCTATAAGGATGTTTGGCAATCGAGGAGCACGGTTATCGTACTCAGATACTTGAAGTATAAGCCCACATAAGTCTTGCATTACATGGGGCAACTGAACTTCATATAACCCTCTGGAGAGGGACGTCAGAGACTGATATCTTCTACCGTATTCAGTGTCTGAATAACTGATCGTAATAAGGGGTTATTTGGTCTGCTGGTGAGGTGTGAATATAACTTGTAATATGTAGAAGATGGAGTGCTAATTTGTCCATCAGTATATCAAAGATTTTGAGAAACTGTTAATCATATATGAAAATTTCGAACAAAATTTAAACTTTTAATGTAATTCCCTCTTGACTTCAGTTGGTTTATGAAGCGATGATGAACGAACGCTTTCCATTTTTCAAAACCCATTTCTTGCCCTCCATATCTCTCTCTCTCTCTCTCTCTCTCTCTCTCTCTCTCTCTCTCTCTCTCTCTCTCTATCTATCTATCTATCTATCTATCTATCTCTCTTCGTTGACTGAAAACTCCCAGTTTACATTAAGGAAAAGTGAGGAATGGCATAACTGGACATACTAACCTGCTTATGATGATATACTAACCTACTTACGATGTATAACTACATATCAGATTTAAGTATTAGCTTCGGCATGGCACCAGGCCACGGCATATGCTTGCTTGGAATTCGAAAGACATTCACCATATAATATTCTGTGCAGTCATTTTCGTGTTAGCATTAGCGCGGTTTTGCAAATACTACAAGTCGGATTCTGTTGTTTTGCCCACTTAATTCCTGTGCGCCACTATGCTCAATCCAGCGACCTGGGATAAAGAAAAACAGTTACTTAAGGGAAGTTTGATGAACTATTAATTGGTGGCGTAAAGCAGCATCTTGGTAAAACTCTGTACTTGAGAGAAATAGGCCTCTAAGAATTGTTGTAACCGGTAAAGGTAATTTGATCCTATTAGTGTGTCTTCCAGACAGTCAATTAACGAGGCTGCTTACTACCATTCACGGAAATCGGATGGCTTCTCACCAGTCCATACGCTGCAATTTTGTCGGCTCATAGTTCAACACAAGGAAAAAGCAGCGACATCATCAGTGAGAATATGATTAATTGAATCCTCCATTTCTTTTACCCGTTAAGAAAACGTGAGTAGCAACACCATTAGTTTGATTAATCTGCAAGTCTTTCTACTACTACCACATTAATCCATGAGCCTTCTCTTCTGTTCCACTATCAAGAACAGCCTCATTTGGGCCCAGTGGTCTGTTGCTGTTTGAGTTCATTTGCGATAGTAAGTCTAGCATGATCCTCTCCGCGTAAGCTGTCCTACGTCTGAGTGTGATACGATCTTCTTTAAAACATGATTCTCTGATGACTGGCAGTTTTGAATTCCTTTAAAAAGGGTCCCTTTATTGATATCACTGTTTTACGGGAAGTACTCGGGCAGCCAGACCTTGCTTCAACACTCAGGGATCATTCTCGTTAGAATCTCATTAATTTTGTTATTATTCTATACACGAATGTGCGTTGTCTTTAGGATTAAGTAGTCTATGTATTTACTTTGGAAGTATTCTCTGATCTCTTTGCATATCTTGCCTTGGAGTCTAAGGTAAGCTACTGCGACACTTTCACAAAGGCTTATTATTAATCTTTACCCTTAAGAAAAATAAATCAAAATATGTGATTTCTTTGAAACGAATAAAAACTTTTCAGACACCTTCTAAGATTCTGGTATTCCCACACGTCGTATATCAACTTAGTAACCCGTTGCATGTCTTCGTAGTCTGTTTTGATTCTCACTTGAAATATGGTCATAGTATATCAAATTGTGTGACCTAATTGTCATTTAAAACTGGTGACCTTTTCCTTCTTTCAGGATAATTGCGTCACATGATCAAACCATCTTCCTTCATTTATTTAAAACAGTTACCTCAAAATCTCATTCTCTGCTTATCTTCTCTCGATTGTCTGAAGCAATTACCTTAAAATTTCGTCCTCAGCTCATTGTCTCTCAATTGTCCAAAACGATTACATTGAAATATCCTCAGCTCATCTTCTCTTATTTGTCCAAAACGATTACATTTAAATCTCATCCTCAGCTCATCTTCTCTCATTCGTCCAAAACAATTACCTTAAAACACCATCCTCACCTCACATTTCTCAGCCCCTGACACGTTTCACAACTATAGCGCAAGAGCAGAAGATCAAGGCTGTTGAATAATTCTAGTCATGTCTCTGTCGTCAGTCCTGTTTTGTTTTGCTTTTCTGACCTTAAAAGACATTTCTAGCTTTTCCAAGGGGCATATCCAGCAACTGCCAGAGTTCACGTTGCACATTTACACTTCTGATGAAATACTTGAAGATTCTCATGGCTTCTGTTGGTCACCCAGCCACATTTCGTTTCTTCATGTCATCAGTTCTTATTCGTATTTTCTCCACCTTACCGTCATTTGCTTCGAGCGATAATTCTACTTCGTCTTTTCATCTAAGTTGTGAGTCATGTTGGTTTCATTCATATTTCATCCTTATGACCCATTTCAAATAAGATGAACATAGAGAGCATTAAGGTATCACTTTAAAGTTGTACTCCTGCCCTGATAACACATATTAAGATAATAATGGCATAAGGTTCACTGTTTCAAAAAGAAAAATGACTACACCTCAGACATAGACGAAGTAGGAATAAAGATTAATGGCATGCAACATGGAGGTCATACTCCTAGAATGCAGAAAGGAAATGACCCATATTGATTTGGACAGTGAATCGACAGAATGGTGACAGCTGTTGGTGTATTAGTGTGTCAGGCAATGTACTTGCGACTTATGCACGAAGTCGTGGCTGGCATCTCTGGGTTTTACCACCCTTAACGTTACTGTTCCATGATTTACCTCCGGCCCTTACACACACCTGAGAAAAAGAGCGAGTAACATCAGTAATAGCTGAAAGGGGTTCTTGACGGGTTTTGGTCTTTATGGAACGATAGTGTAACATTTGACGGGGACTTCTAGAATATCATGGAGATCTCAGGAAGCCTATTAGATTAGTACGCTTCATGCGAGAACAACTTGAGAGCTGCCAAGACTGCCATGGCTTACATCAGTTATGAATCTTTGAAGTCTGTAAGTTCGATACCGCTCCGGACAATTTTATTGTTCAACGCAGCCACAAGAGGAGGGTGATCGTTATAATACCTCTTACTTTCCTCGAACAACGAAGCAGTGAAATTCTATTCCTCCTTTCCCCCTTCCCTCCACCTATAGAGATAGACTTTCCGCCTGCAAGAGTAGAAATTCAGTATTATTTTCTGCCTTTTTTCATGTCATACCCATGATCTTTTTCCAATCTTCTTCGCCTGTACGATATGATCTGGTGTCAAAAGACAATCCTTTATATAAACATTAAGCAGATATCGCCCATCCCCCTTTATTTCATATTATACACTAATACAATAGATTTATCAACGTCTTCCACGGCTTTAGATCCAGAAATGACTGAGAGACTTACAGAATTTTAAGGCACAGTCGCCATAGCTGTGAGTATCTGATTGACCTAGCTTACGATGGAGGATCGAAGATAGTCATGTATCGGGAGCAGGAACCGGAGATGATGGGTGCAGATTAGGCAGATTAGGAAAGATAACCAAACGTCTGCAGTGTCACACCACTAAACAGGAGCTTGACTTGCTGACGAGGATGGCTGATTGCGACAAGGAAAGTATAGATTGATGATTGGCCATAAACCAGAGATCGAACGAGTCTTATGTTTTAAGAGAACTTTGCCACTGTATATTTTTTCCACGCCGAACTTCGCTAACGACCTTCCCTGAATTGAGAATCTGACTCATGACTGATTCATTGTCGTTCTCCAATTGTGGGTTTTGTCGCCGTGGTCTTTCATAGTCTTTCATCATTAACTTGGTAATGGTTATTGGAACTTCGCTTACCGGCAGTAAACGCGCGGTAGGGAAGAATTAACTCTGATCGAAACGACTGATATTATATCCCGAATTATGAAAAATGTAGGAGTTATGATAACTGTAACGACCTTCAACTGCTATCCCTTACGCAGCGTTCCAATACTTTTCCTTGCGCCATTACGGAGGCTGATGTGCCATTGCAGTGTTCTAAAAAGCTGACTGCTGCTTTAATTAATTCATATATTACGTTTATAATAGGAAAGCTGGTCTAATGAGAGCATTTGCATTACGATTGCTTTAATGCACATATTTCACTGTGGTCTTTACCAAAGCTTAATTCATATACAGCTATAATCATTTACTAAAATATGAAAGAAGAAAGATTTGAATAGCAAGATGAAGAGAAATCTAAAGATCTAAACAAAAACGAAAAATCGAGTCAAGTTTAATTTCAAGGGCGTCTGCTCCATCACCTGTAGCTAAGCAAAAAGAAAAAAAAATACGACCTTCAAAATTGCCCTTTGAATCCCAGAAACGTTTCTCGGGAATCATTTACTTATGCATTATCACGACGGCTAAGTCGTCTTTTAAGATAGAAACGAACGGGTGTAATCCTAAATTTTTGGATGACCCCTTTTCCAAGGTTAATGGTACCTGGAACATTATCTGTATAATATCGCAGTTTCCTAAGGCTGAGTTGATACTCGAATGCGGTTTGTTAGGAGAGAGAGAGAGAGAGAGAGAGAGAGAGAGAGAGAGAGAGAGAGATGTTGAAGGCACCTGATGACACGTTCTGGAAGTATAAAGGATTTTATTGGCATTCAGTCGTACTATAGAGAAGCTTTTTCTCTTCTTTCTTTTTGTAGCGAATTACATTGCATAGGCAAAACATGAACCAGTCAAGGCCATTTCGAATGATGAGAAAAGTAAGAGAAAATAGAAATTAATCATGTGTCCATGAGTTTGTATAGACCTGACTGTTAAAAGACGAATGGTTATATGAAGAGGGAAACACAGCAGAGGGACGAGAATTCCACGTCTAAGCTGTTCGAAGGAAGAAGGATGCATCAGAACAGCTAATCCTTGAGTGGCCTGTCTTCATCTACACAAGATTAGCTTATCGTATTTCATCTCAGGCTTAAAATGAGCATCACTATGATAAAGGCTTACAAAATAGCATCATGAAGAACGCCTGAGTGAGAATGCCGGTGTAAAGTTGTCAGCAAAAGCAGACTTGTCAGGAGATGTAGACACGCATTCCATCACCACCTCATTACATCTGGAACAGCCACCATCTGAGCTTCTGCATAGAACATATTGCTGCGCTATTCGGTAACAGAGGTCGCCTCCAGGATCATGAATAAGTGTAATCCAGGGAGGTTAACTCTCAGTGTTTTGCAATACTCTGCAATGCAAACAACTTATGTAGTCCAGGAGAACTGGTCGTCAACACCTAGAGCGGCAAAGATACGCAAGGACGAAGGAAAATGCAGGATGTATGAATATGCTGTGTTTATGCAGTGTAGAAGACTGGTACGTAGGTATTTGCTCAAGGCTTTTACTTTTAAACGACTAAAGACAGAATCACAGATGAGTGGTGCTATATCTATCTAAATCAGAAGGCCTTTTTTCAAGGCGCTATATATCTTAACCGATTGTTTTTTTATGAATTGCGTGTAAAGGTTCTTTTTTATGCAACAAATTTTCGATTTCTTTTTATGTTACTTCCTCCAACATTCGTAGATACATTCTTTTTGTCTTTTCCTTTATCTTTTCACAATCCTCTCTATATTTTGATTAAGGCCGGCCTTGGTGTGGAATTTTATCCGTGACTGGAGCCTCAAACGTAAAGAAAAAAAGAAGGAATGTGCTCAAGGCTTTAAACACACATCCATACAATACCGTCGGAACCATTGTGACTTTAGACATACCCATCTTTGACCTAATGGACAATGACGTCTCCTCCCGCACGTTCCTTTATGCAACCAGAACTTCAGACCCAGTCGCCCTGTCTGTGACTCACTTCAGTTCCTATCATTCCATTCACTGCCATACCTACTCCCAGGTACCCAAAGCACTCCACATCCTCTAAGTTCTTCCCCGTCAAACATATACTCGCGCCATTCTCGGATGGTTCATCCTCCACCTCTTTGTTAGATAGAGTCGAATCGAAAGCACTCCATCTCGTTAATTCTCCTTTCATTAGCTCTCGTCAGCCTTCCCCTTCTGTACTCTGCGAGAGAGAGAGTTAGAAAAAAGATTAAACCATCGATAAGGCACCAAAGTTGTAATTTAAAAGAGCCTTCAGCACAGCCAAAGCCCCAAACAGAACGAGACCTCACTCTTTTCATCCCACAAATCTGGTTCAGTTCATTCACCGGCGGAGATCCATCTTAACGTTAGCGGGTTGGTATCATCAACTTTTACCCGGGGAGAATCTGTGCAAAGGTTAAAATCTGAAGACGTCATTGAAGAAGTTGAAAGTTTGAATACAAGTTCAAAAGGAGTTACACTGAGAATGAGTGAAGTAGTCTATATAATGCTAAAGTGATTTAGGGCGAAGTTGATGCCTAAATGGGAGATTTTCGGGCGATGATGAGGGGGAGGGGGCCGCTGAGTGACACCTGTTTGGCTAAATTAAGTGAATGACGGCATCAGGCAATGTTCAGTTAAAATTGTTGGTTACAAAAATTGCTAGGGTGAGTGAAAGTTGAGTGATGCATGAGTGAGGGTTGAATGAGCCTTGCGTTGCAAGAAAATGAATATTGATTTAAGGACATTTGGTCCCTATTTCGCTGCAGTTGATCTCCGCAAATACCAAAACAAAATTTGCGCTCTAACCATAAAGAAGAAATTCCACCACATCTGCTGAAAAATAGCCCTATAAAGACATAAACACATTCAATCTCTTTTTTTTTTCTAACTGCTACGTTAAGAAAAGCAATAATGTTGTGGCTCCCCAGAAACGAAGAGGAAAAAAAGAAAAATCCCTTCACTTGTTATAGGTATTGAAATTTTCTTTGTAGACGATAGATATCTCAGGCCTCTCCACCACCACAGTCACCCAGGCTGCTGCTGCAGAAGGTACCAAGCCTCTGTCAGGAGCCTGAAGGATCTCTAGCATCTAAGGCAGATACTAACGACATTTTGAGGCAGAGGCGGCAGATGCCTCGGAGGCATTAGCTGGTTCGGGTTGGTGGGTGGGTGGGTCTGGGCGCGAAGGGTGGTGAGGCAACGGAGGAAGTGGAGGAAAAAAGTGTGCCGGAGTGAGAGAATATTAAACACATTAACATACAATTACTTTTTTGATCCCCTTAAGCTCTTTAAATATCACTCTATACGATGGGTATAGATTTAGTGGTTTACTTTGCCTTATATAACAATCCCTTTGTTCGTTGACATTTCTGAAAATAACCATCTCTTCAAATCTCTAGATTATCCTTGAGATGTTCGTTTGTTCTTAACGCTGTCCCGCTAAAATCGGGAAATGGCGACCATGTGTGTAAGAATTTTTTTGATATAGGATTATTTGTTCTTTCATATTCAAACACACACACACACACACACACACACACACTTGTGTGTGTGTTTTAGCCATTTGAATAGCTTGTTGTATAAGTTTACACTATATAAACTTACACTTTATAGACATATACTTTGATAAGTTTGTATTGTTTTAGCCATTTGGGTAGCTTTGTTGTATGAGTTTCAATGCCCGTTCTTTGTCCTTTTTTCTAACATTCTATTCGGCAGTGTATTGAAGAAAGTTAAATTTTATGGACACTCGAATGGTTTTGTTGGGAGATTTTGGATATTTTCCACGGCGTTTTTGCAGGTGGAAAGACTTGGCGTCTTTCTTATTGTGAGATTTTTGGGTCAATTGCCGTTTTCTGTATCCACTCTATGTCGCCAATATGCTATGCAGTTTTAGTCATTCTTTCGAGACTCTACGTATACATTTCCTTCATTCTCTCATGATAATCACTGTACATTCACAGGTTTCTGTTTTCTAACTTTCCCTTTTCTACCATTTTGGAGACAAGTGTCTTCTTGGTATTGATCATCTACGACCTCCAGATAATTCCAATACCGACCGCTACCGTCCGTCATTGTGCTTCTGTTTTGTAGATAACCAATATCGCGTATGGGTATCAGTGAACTCTGACCCGTCATCATACGTGATACTGATGTATCACAGAGGCATCTAGTCGCATTACATAGGTTTCTGTGTTCCATATAAGTCATCCAATACAGTATATAAATGCTCAGAATTGCTTATCTGTATTCGATAACACGAGGGTTTCCGACATCTGTTATTGCCTTTGGGTTCCCGTTCGTATATACAGTTTCCTTACTTCACCGCCATGTATGTTCCACCACCTCTCATGCTTCATTGAAGCTCCCTCTTATTTGGATGGCAGAGCAGACGGGCCTATGTAACATTTTTTTTTTCTACATTTTTTTTCGGTTCTTCAGCTTCTTAGGTCTCTGACTAATTATGTTAGCTTTCAATACCAGAGGAACAGTTGTTTTTATATGTTTTGAGATTCATAAGTTCCCCCTTAGATCTTTCAGGAACGCTTTTGGTTATCGATTTCGTAAAATGACCAGCATTCTACACCTCCCTAAAAAGAAAGAAGAAAACGGGAAACTGTAATAATACCCCCAAAAGCGTTCTCATATCGGCTCAGCCCTCACTATCACTACAGGTATGGCTAAAGGCTCCCTGATAGCATCTCCAAAGCTCCATTTTCTTCCAACATAACCTATTAACGTCCACGACTCCTCATTATAGCTCCAGACTTCCCAATAGCGTTCCCTGTCCTCGAATATTAACCCAGAACATCGAAGTGTAGCGTGAAACTCCCAAATATTGCTCTGGGCATCTATTATATTTCCCTGAGACACCGTTATTGTCTCATATGCTTCAGTATGGCACTAAAGGTAATCATATACCATCAGACTATCTGGAATTGCCATAGTCATCTCATTGTTATCCCATTCTCTTCGTAATTATTTAACCCTTCTAGAGTCGTCTTAAACGAGCGGACTACTGGCTGAGTCTTACATATGGCATCCTAGCTTCGTCTCTTCGATGTATATCAACTGACTTATATTTCATTCTTGTGCCTCCCCTGATGATGTGATTATTACACGAAAGTGCACTTGGGAACTTATCGTGTTTCATTTTC
>JAUUDZ010071177.1:0-10047 GCA_032361705.1 Panulirus versicolor
TATGTATACATTGAAATGTATAGGTATGTATATGTGCGTTTGGGGGCGTTTATGTATATAAATGTGTATGTGGGTGGGTTGGGCTATTCTTTCATCTGTTTCCTTGCACTACCTCGCTAAAGCAGGAGACACAAATAAATATGTGTATATGAGTGGATGGGCCATTCTTCGTCTGTTTCCTGGCACTACTTCGCTGATGCGGGAAACGGCGATCAAGTGCACTAAATAAATAAACATATATATGTATGTTATGAATGAAAGCTAGAGAATGGATGTGAGCAGATGCAGCCTTTTTTCATCTGTTCCTGGAACTACCTTTGGGAACTCCCATTAATGGTGAGGCCAAAGCAAAAGTCTCCACTTATCCCTGTCCTTACTTGCCTCCCTCATATATACCATTCCACGCATTCTTCCACCATTTCTCTCCCTCCAGTACTCTTCCACTCTTATTTACCCTTGTTACAGGAGGTCTTCTCACACCAACCGTACTATCATTAACACCAAACCCCTTTAATTGTACTATCATACTTTCCTTGCAAACTTCACATCTTGCATTCATTCCACATGGCCAAACCATCTCAAAGCATTATGTTTCACCCACTAAACCACTCCACAATTCACTCCCTTTGCATTCCCTGCTATTTCACACCTCTCATGTACCCCCTCATTTCTTTCTTCATTTAGTCATACCACAGGCTACTCCCAAAAAGCTCACTTCCACAGACTGCAATCTTGACCTCTGTGACTCATTCCAAGTATATGCTTTGGCTGCCTAGGTCAGGGTCGGGAGGAATATGCTATTCTTTAATCCTTTCTTCACTTACATAGTTACATCCCACCCCTTCATTATTTTATTAAGGGGCCAAATGACTCTTCTACCCTGTATTGCTCTCAACCTAAGTATTTAAGTATTTAGTTCCTAAATACTTAAATTCTCTCACCTCTTAACATCTTTCTATATCTACAACACAATTTAGTAAATTTTCTTCTTTCACTCAATACAGTTTTCTAAAATCTATACTTTCACCGTTTCCATTTAAACACCACTACTTCACTTTTACTCTTTTTATGTTAAAGGCTCCAGTCACACACAAAAGTCAACATCAAGACCAGGCTTTAATTGAAATAGAGAGAGCAAGAAAAGACAAGAGAAAGTACCTATGAATTTTTGAGAAAGTGAAAAATCTGTCTTTTGAAATGTGCCAGGTTATTGTTATTGGGAAAGACTTGAGAAGGTAGAGAGTTCCAAAGCTTCGACACATAGGGAAAGAAGCAGGTATCAAAATGGACCACTCTTGAGTTGCTGATGGCCATACAATAATCATGAGACACAGCAGCTTGCTTGTAAGCACACAAAGCAGCCAGCTCTCAGGAGTAAAAACCAAAGTAATAACTATAGAATAGGGAAAGGGGATAGGGAAAGGCATAGAGAAAGGGGATCAATTTGGAAGTTAGCCTGGGACAGTTTATAAGGCAGACAGCTTTCGACTCACCTCTGTCGAGCAAGGATTCAGAGCTACAACCACTCCAAATGTGAGAGCAGTGCTCCATACAAGGACAAATCAATCCCTTGTATACACAAAGCAACTGTTTACAAAAAAAGAAATTTCAACATAGAAATACGACACCTAGTTTCTTAGTGGAAGACTTCACTATTCATGTGATCAAGAGAAGAGTAGATGTTACAGTAATACAAAGTATGTTCATTGAACCAAGAGGTGGAATTACAGAACCATCAAAGGAGAGATGGGAGTCGTTAGGAGTTTTCAATATAGAGATGGGTAGAAACTGTGTCTTGGACGCATTAAACTGAAGATTTTGTCTACCCACAGCGATATCCTGTCCAAGTATGAGTTTAAAGAGGAAGCTGTGTTAAGACAAGATGCAGATCGAGTGATAGAAGAGGAAGCAGAGTTGAAGGATGTGGATGAATGCAGTGTTGAGTCATCAGTGTATGAGTGCACTGGATTATTTGTAGACAGAAAATCGTTGAGAAAAAGGAGAAAAGTAGTAGGGGACAGGCTAGAACCCTGAAGGACACCAATGCTGATGGAAAAAAGGATGCTTGATATGAGGGAGCAAAGTGAGGGAGGAAAGCCAAAGGAGAGTTTAGTGATGAGACCCCGATGCCACACCTTGTAAAAAGCCTTAGATAAGTCAAGGGCAACCACACATGACTCCCCAAAATCTTTCAGGGATGAAGACCAGACATAAGTAAGATATGAGAGAATATCACCAGTGATCTCACCTTATGGAAGCCATACTGGTGATCAGAGAGAAGACTGATTTTTGAGGTGTCTTAGGATATGGGAATTGAGAAGGGATTCAAAGACTTTGGAAATGGCAAATGTCAAAGCAAGAGGACAATAGTTAGAGGTGTCAGAACAGTCACCCTTCTTAGAGATGAGATGTATCATTGCATGCTTGCGAGAAAATATTTTGGTTTTTAAACAGAAACGGAAGAGACGAGCAAGCACAGGTGTGAGTTCAGAGGCACACTCTTTAAGTACACAAGGATGGATGCCATCAGGATCATAAGCCTTGCTTGCGTCCAGAGAAAGAAGCACTTTTTGGACAGTCCGAAGAGATTATGGAAAGGGGCATAGGATTAGTAAGAGGAGCATCAGGGAGTCAAGAAATGTTAGAATCATCCAAGGTGGAGTTAGAGGAGAAACAGAAACCAAAGAGACTTGCTTTGTCTAAGGGGGAGATAGTTATAGTACCGTCGGAGCAGAAAAGTGAATTGAAGGTAGAGCGACACAAAAGGTTTTAGAGATGCCCTTAGCTAAAGACCAGAAAGACCTATCTTCAATTGCCTGTGATTACATACATTCTGCAACTCCACTCTTAGCAAACAGCACAATATGATTCACAAACAGACTTGTTCTTAGCCACCATATCTCACCTCCACATCCCATCTCTGCACCTCTTCCTCCTTAGTTTTGCTTTCACATTTCTTATCACTCACTCCATATACATGTTAAAAAGCCACAGTGACCTCATACAACCCTGCCTTACACCCACATGTATATCAAAACTCTTGCTCAACTCTCCATCTGCTCTTACACATGCATTTGCTACTCTATAGAAAGCTTTCACACTATACAACATTTGTCCCTCCACAACATATATCCTTAACACATCCCATATAACATTCCAGTTGACTACAGTCATACACTTACTCCAGATCCATAAAAGCTGCATACAGCTTCTTACCTTTACCTAGATTCTTTTCCATAGTCATTTTCAACTTAAAGATCATACTTTGCAGAAGGCCAAAACTATAATAAGATTCTCAGGTTTGGTCATCACACCTAAAGAAGCACAAAGAACTTTTAAGTTCAAAAGGAGGGTAACAAAGATGGTACCAGTATTAAGAGAGCTAAGTTACAGGGAAAGGCTGGAGGCTTTAAATCTATCCACCATGGAAGAAAGGAGATTGAAGGGTGACCTGATCACAACCTTTAAGTTTCTAAAAGAGATCAAATGGTGTGCACAGTGACCATTTTTTCAGAGATCTAGATAAACAGCAACTAGAGGATATAATAAAATTAAGTAAAAACAACTGCTAAGCGTGAGGTACTAAAGGCTAAAAAGCGGTACTGGAGTTCACTAGTTATGAAGGCTTTATTGCCAAGGCCATCCCCTTAAAGGAGTTCTTGTCGAAGCAGACATCAGAGATACAGAGAGAATAGAAAGAATTATTAAAAAGGATGTAAAGAAATGCTTTTAAAGTATAAGCATAGTGGATATACCAAAAAGAATGACTGAGAAAACAGTTAAAGCAGACAGCACAAATAAATCTAAGTGGTTTAATGAAAGTAAATGTTCAAGAGATGGGACCTTGAGTGTAAAACTTCCACCCCCTCCATATATCAAAAATGTGCAATTAAAAAAAAGACAGGGTGCCTTGATTAGCAGCATTTCAGCAAGTAAGAACACTAATAATGTAGCAGCAATCCCTAGAAAAACCATGTATGAAAGCCCAGTGAGAAAGATGGGAAGACTATTAAATGCAGCGCCAGTGAAATTAGAAACCTGCATGAAATAAGCACATAGTTCTTTAAAAGAAACTTTACATTTGGCTAAAAACAGATTCAAATGAACCCAAGACTGATAATTCTGCAATACACAAGGCAGCAGAGAAAGAGAGTAATACTGTTCTAATAAGACCTGGACTGACCTGTACTTTCTAGCCCTGCCTATTAGTAAATCTCATTGCAAGTACTCATACGTATTTAGGTAATCTTTAGTTCTACATCTCATCTCTCTCTATCTGTTTCTCTCTCTTTTCTGAAGAAGTCTTCCTGAACAGGATCAGTAACCACATCTCAAACTACAGGTATGAAAATAAGCAACTATACGAGCATGGTGTTTTAAGGTACAAGTTACTTTTTCATGCTTGTTTGATTTACATATACATTACATGGCCATAAACTGATCTGAAAGGTATATCACACATCAGAAAATCTGGGTTTTCATCTTTTTTCCTATTAAGGAAATACCAACCTCATTGAATATATTACTTGCAGTACTGTTATGTCGAGAGGTGTGTCTGACTGAAAAACAAAGCATTTCCAAAGCTTCAGAATAATCTGTAAACAGCCTGAATGAGCTTCCAGAGGGCACCCACTTGTTTTTCTGCCATGTTAGAGCAGTATGGTATCTGGATGATGACGCTAACCAACAACCAACCTGTAAAATTATGCCCGATCAATTTGGAGAAATTCGTAATGCAACAACAGCCATTCAAATTCATTACAGGCAAGGCATACAATGAAATAGAAAATGTTAAGATCATCAAATATTGCCATCATATATGATATTACCTATTTTCAAAGGGGTATTCATTTGTCACTTTAACATCATGTTACAAGTTTTGCTCATTTCTTTCTACCTGACAATACATCACTGATGTGCAAATATACAAAATCTACTGTTTTGGCATTTATGAAATAAAAGGAAACTTGCGAAAACTTCTTTCTGAACCAACTTGGCATGGAAAAATGCAAGCCCCAATTATAATCATCTCAGATGAAAGAGTGATGAAAAATATCAATTTGAGTTCCTCGGGTGACTGCAGACCTGACTTGAGATGGACAGTTATAATAAGGGCTAAAAACAAAAGAGGGAAGAAAATTTCATAACTTCACTATTCACTGGTACCAGACATTCATAACCCTCTTCACTAGTCTTGTTTATTTACCCAGGATCACCCACTGGCATCATATTTCACCAATTTTCTTTTGTTATTTCTTAACAATTAAAGATATCCACTGAAAGTTTTTGTCCACTACCATAAGTTATTTCGGAAGCTGTCTAAAATAGCTCTGCATCACAACCAGCTTTAAGTACTAGGTAACTGTGTTATACAATGCTAGATTCCTGTTTATAGAATCCAATAAGAGTTAATTAGTATGATTTGAAGGCTTACAGTTTATTGAACAATATTAAATAATGATACAATTTAAAAATATCAGGGAAATTATGGTTTTTTAATGCAAAAGTAAAGAGTGCTTGAAAAGCATCAACAAAACCTACGAATCACCTAATCTCACTTTGTAGCCAAACTAATTATAGAAATATATCAGAATATATGTACCCTACTGGAGATCACATGGCGACTCTGTGTCATCTGTTTGTTGACATCCAAAACCATGCTCGTGGTTAATATTCAAAAGTATGACAGGGATATTTCTACTACAATATCAAATGCTAGATAAGTTTTCACTCCAAGGAAGACAAGTGTAGTTTTCATAGGTTCTGTTGAATCTTAAGAAGTGAATTATTTTCATTTACAATGATACATCCTACATTTCCCCTAATATCCTACTTATCATTATCAAAAGATATGTTATGCACGAAATCTACAATTATTCTTGTATTCTTTACACCATATACTACCTTTTTAGAATCAAATTAATTACTATCAGATACTAGTTGTGATGAAGAGCTGTTACTCTAAATTGTTACATAACTCATGATCCATACACATCCATAATATACCTTAGTGAAGGACACCACGACCCTTACATACCCTTAATCGACTTCCACCCCCTTTCCTCTGTAAACCCTTAATTATGTGGATGCCTGGTAGACAGGAGTTACAATAACAAGAAGGTTGTACAATATACAACCTGGGTAAGGAGAGGTCTGAACATCTACCGGTAGCCAGTAAAATAGACACACCAAGGAGCACATAACCTTAACCTCTTGCTATACAAACACTCACATTGTGTGTTGTCTTGTATGTTGTCACTGACTGATGTACTTGAGCCGGACAGGTAAACCTTATACTTTTAGCCAAGCAACGTGTGTAGCATCTCATTGCTGAGGCCATGTTTGTTTTGAAAAGACCGGATTGAGATCCGGATTATAATATATGATTCCACACAGCAGCAGCTGCTGCACCTCCAACACAGCTTTCTTATCTGATCCTACACAGCAGCAGATGCTGCACCTCCAACACAGCTTTCTTATCTGATCCTACACAGCAGCAGCTGCTGCACCTCCAACACAGCTTTCTTATCTAATCCTACACAGCAGCAGATGCTGCACCTCCAACACAGCTTTCTTATCTGATCCTACACAGCAGCAGCTGCACCTCCAGTACGTCTTTCTCATCTGATCTAGCTGTACTTAGTACATCAACTGGCTCTTAAATGATCAAGCGGCTCTTAACACATCATGGAGCTCTTACTATATCCAGTAACTTACCACCTCCAACAACTCTTACTGACCAAGCATATGCTACCACTTTCAGGAGCTATCTTACCTGAACCAGCGGCTTTCAGGCGATAATATGGCTCTTAAATGATCCTACAGTTCTTAGGACGTCCAGCAGCTCTTATCTGAGCCACTTGCTCTTACCTGACCAAGGGGTTCTTAATACATTCAGTATCACTTACCTCATCTAACGGCTCTTACCACATCCAGCAGCTCTTACCATACATTAACAACTTACCTGATCCAGTGGCTCATACCACATTCAGTAGCTCTTCCCTGATCCAGTGACTTATTAGATCTAGTGCCTCTAACTACATCCAGCAGCAATTACCTTACCTTAGCCAATAGCTCTTAATTGATCAAGTTGCTCTTACCACATCCAGAAGCTCTTACCTGAGCCAGTGACTCTTACCAGGTGAGGTGGTTCTTACCACATCCAACAGCTCTTACCTGATCCAGTGGCTCTTATCAAATCTAGCAGCTCTTGCCTGAGCCAGTAGCTCTTACTTGATCTACTTGCTCTTACCACATCCAGCAGCTCTTACCACGTCCAATAACTGATCACGGTCGAAGGCCCTTACGTGCATCAAAGGCTCTCATTACATCCAGTGTCAGTGCCCTGATCTAGCGGCTCTTAACCCACCCAGTAGCTCTTGCCTGATTCAGTGGTTCTTGCCACGTTAGCAGCTCTAACCACATCCTACTAGTAGCTTTTATCTGGTCCAGTGGCTCTTATCTGATCCAGGTGCTCTTACTTCATCCAGTATATCTTATCACATCCAGTAGCTCTTACTTAGTCCAGTGGCTCTCACATGAACCTGCAACTCTTACCACATCAGCAGCTCTTAGCATATCCAGCAGATCTTACTTGATCCAGCAGTAGTAACCGAATATAAAGGTTCTTACCACACTCAGCAGCTTAAACTGACCCACAGGCTTTCACTATATCCAGCAGGTCTTACTTGATGAAGTGATTCATTCTTAAAATGGTATCTTTTCCAGCATCCAGTAACTCTTACCTGATCAAAAACCTCTAGCCACATCCAGATTTTCTTTGGCTCAGAAATTTTTACCTGATCCAGAATCTCTCACCACATTCAGTAGCTTACACTGAATCACTCACTCATCATCTCTAGCAGGTCTTCCAACATCCAACAACACTTATAAGATCCAAAAGATATTTAATCCAGCGGCTCTTACCACAGAAGAAAATGTTTTGCAGCTCTTGCCTGATCTAGTGGCTGTTACCTGCTGTAACAACTTTTACCACATAACACAGCTCTCAACAAACTTATATCCCTGTAGTTGACAAATTCAATTCCGGAGTAAAGACTGCCGTAGCAGGTGAGAATGTCATCATTTTTATGTAGAAATCAGAGATAAAGTATATAAGGAAATAATAGTAGGACTGGTTTATAGGCCCCTACACAGACGCCAGAGGTAGACGACAGATTTTATGGTCAATTAGCAAAATTTTCTAACGAATAAGAGTTCATTATAGTGGAAGATTTTAACATAGCGGAATCTGAATGTGGAGAACCTTTCTAGTAGTTCCAGGCGTGTGGACTCTACCTAAATTTGATTGATAATTCCCTAATCCAATTAGTAATCTACTCACGATGAGAATATATAAGATTTAATTCTAACTACAAATGAGAATCTAGTTAATCATGTTGAGTTTGGTACAAGTGATCAGCGACAAATTACTTTTGAGGTAGCTTTCAAATACTAAATGTAATGTTGGTAAGTATGACAATCGCGAAAAATTCGTGATTAATAACATACTATTTTTAACAGGATTCACATTGAAAATCTGGGATGATATGGCCAATGAAACTGACATGAACTTAGTTTGGAAAATCTTGAGAAAAACCTTTACAGCAGGGAAGGAAAAGTAGGTAACTGCGATGTAAATGGTCTATTTCTAAAACGAAACGAAGGTGGTGGAAAGTTGATGTAAAGACGTGTCTGTTGTCGAGGAAGATGGCTCACAGGAAACTCAGAGGAAACTCCAATAACCAACATGATAGAGAAAGGTATGCTAATTTGTATAAAGTAAAAGTGTTATACAACAAAGCAAACAGCAACGTGAAGCATATATTACTGAAAATAGCAATAGAAACCCATAGTCCATTAATTACGGAAAATTGTAACTTGGTTCAAGATAACGAAGCCATAGTAAAATTATTAAATAACTTTCTTTGCTGCTGCCTGATTTACCATCGAAGGTACAATTCATGTCCTGAATGCAATTCCATTAATAAGAGAAGGGAACGGTCTTTAACAAAGTCACTTAAAACCCAACGAGATACTTTCAGCAATAAACATAATAAGAATAGATCAAACGGCAGATCTTGAACAATTTTACCCGAGAACAATGTGAGGCGAAAAATGAAGAAGTTAGACCCTTGACTGCCGTGTACATTAGGTTAGTTGGTACGGGAAAAGTTCCAGATGAATGGAAATTTGTCAATGTAACACCTGTATTCCATGAATGTAATGTCAATGTAACACCTGTATTCCATGAATGTAATGTCAATGTAACACCTGTATTCCATGAATGTAATGTCATTGCCCGAAGATATTCGTCCTATAAGCTTAACGTCTTTAGTTAGGAAACTTGTGGAAACCATTAGTACATATACAACTGTAAACCATTTAGATGACCACCACTTTAATGAACGATTCGTAGAATAGTTTGCAGTGAAATCGCTCATGTCTGACAAATATGATTCATTTCTTTCATGATGTAATAAACATACACGACAAATTTATTAAAGCAGTTGATGTTATCTATCTACATTTTCAGAAAGCTTTCGATAAGGTTCCGCATCAAAGATGACTAGTAAACGTAAGTTGCATGGGACTAACGAGGTTGTACTTCATTGGAGAGGAAATTAGATGTCTGGTGTACAGTTGTAATTAATGATCAAACCTCAGGATGGTTAGAGGCAAGAGGTGGAGTACCACAAGGATCAGTCTTCCGAGAAGTTCTCATTCTCGCAAAAAATGCTTGTGGCATGAGAAGTGTGGAAGGTGGGCAGATTAGAAAGGGTAGTGAGTGGTAGGATGAAGAAGTAAGATTATTAATGCAAGAGAAGAGAGAAGCATATAGACGAATTTTGCAGGGAAATAGTGCAAATGACTGGGAGATGTATGAAAGAAAGAAGCAAGAGGTCAAGAGAAAGGTGCAAGAGGTGAAAAAGAGGGCAAATGAGAGTTGGGGTGAGAGAATATCATTAACTTTTAGGGAGAATAAAAAGATGTTTTGGAAGGAGGTAAATAAAGTGCGTAAGACAAGGGAACAAATGGGAACTTCAG
>JAUUDZ010071188.1:0-10047 GCA_032361705.1 Panulirus versicolor
TAGGCTCCTTATCAATGGATAGATACTTAACGGGTAAGTATCTATTGATATATACTTACACTTAAGTATTTCCAAATAAGTATAGCAGGGAATCATAAACCTTTATCGTATGCGTGTTGTTGACTGCCTAACATGGTCCTTGACACCATTATACACTTAACGCACAGTATTTCTCGTTAGCAGCATTACCTTGCTATCATAGAAGAAACTCATGTTTGCTTTCTTCCTTTATCCATTGAAGTAATGATAAGATGAAAATGAGGAAAGCCATATTTTGGAGTGCATATATTAAATCAATTTGCATATAGATTGAAATGAATGACTCTGCACCACGTCAGATATTCTTTTGCTTAGAAGCCTGTATAAAGCTTATGAATTCATGAATGACATTTTGGCCGCTGTCAGAGTTGCTGTGTGTTGCTGAGTAGAAATATGCCTTTTTCGTATCAGGTTCGTATCTGGCTAATTGACGTCATATTGACATTAAGTCACAATGCATCCTATGCAAAGGATGGTTGTGGATCACATGCAAATGCCAGAGTAGTCACCATGACATACTCCATCCGCAATAACGGACCCTCCACGGGCACGTGTTTACCATTCTGAATCATTTTGCCTTGTATATGTGTCATAGGGCCATCCCGTACACATATATCTATTGTGTCACTCTTATGGAAATTCAGTTCTATCCCGAGTAAAGTCCTAAGACGTCGCCCTGTCAGGAAGTTACGTCCTACTTTTTTTCTTTTTTTACGTTGGAGGCTCCAATCATGGACAAAAGTCCACATCAAGTCATAACTGAAATGTAGAGAGATTAATGAGAGGGAAAGAGAAGAATTAATGGAAAGTATTTACGAATTCTCCAGGAACTGGAAAAACTGTCTTTTATGATATGCCATTTCGTAGTTATTGGGAAAGACATGAGAGGGTAGAGAGTTCCAAAGCTTCGAGGTGTATGGAAAGAAACAGCTGTCAATACTGCCTTCCTCTGAGTTGCCATCGGCCACATAGTAATACTGTGACGCAGCAGCTTGTCGAGTATTGTGTTGTTCTAGTGAGTGGTGGGGGCACACTAACAGCCAACTCTCGGGAGCAAACATCAAAATAGTACCAGTAGGAGAGGGAAAGTGAATCAAAATTACGGCGTAGAGCAAGTGGGCCAAGGTTATATATATATCGGATTACTCTCGACTCAATTCTGTCAAATGAGGATGGAGAAACACCCCTAGATATGAGAGAAGTAGTCTAAACAACGACGGATAATCCTTTGTATAAAAGGAGCAACTGTTCGGAAGGCAAGAAATTTCAACATCTAAACAGGAGTCCCAGCTTCTTAAAGCAGACTGGGATATTTTCGTAATGTGGAGTTTTCAAGGCAGAGTGGATGTTATAACAATACCAAGTATATTCGTGGAGTCCAGAGGTGGAATTACAGAACCTTCGAATGAGAGAGGAAGGTTGTCAGGACTTTTCGATACAAAGATGGGCAGATGCTAGACCTTAGAGGCATTGAACTTGACCCAGATTTCGTCTACTCCGCTAAGATATCCTGTCCAAGTCTGAGTTTATTGAGGTAGTTGTGTCGAGATGAGATGCAGATCGAGTGAGAGAAGAAGTGGCAAAAATGAAGGATGTTGAGGAATGCAGTGATGAGTCGTCAGCTTAAGAGTGCTTTGGTTAATTTTTGGAGGAAGAAAATCGGTGATAAAAAGGAGAAACGGTGTAGAAGACAGGACAGAGCCTTGAGGGACACCACTGCTGATGGAGAAAACGGGCTCCTCCATCAAAAACCAGGGAGGATGTAAAATTAACCCGTTAGAATCTCATGTTCTTTTTTGACATCACTTTATAAGGAACTGAAGTTCATCTTTGAAGTCCCCCTGTATGGAAGGAAGTAATCACAACAAGTGAGGTTCAGATCCGACGTCAAGTTGTAGCGCTTTACAAGTCTTACAGTACTGTTTAGACATGAAAGCCTGCTGTTAAGATGACCAGGAAAACATATTGTGTATATAATACGGAAAAAGTTAATATCAAGGAACAAGGACCTCATAGACTGACATATCAAACCAGTGGGATTCATCCAGAATCCTCAAGCCAACAGAGTCTTAGGATGGGATCACTGCTGCGCACAAGAACTCTGTTAATGTTCCCTACGGGTTTGGAAATGACGCCTTTTCCTCAGAGACGTGGGAAGATTCAACTCTGATGACCTATGTAGTTTCGTTGAGACCTCAGCTAAATCTTACGACGTAGTTTGAGGAGAATGCACGCATAGAAAGCTTTACCAAATAGGTTATGTTTGTCTTCCCAGGGAGGCGTGAGTTCATAAACGTTATCCCGATGGGGGTAAAGCAGACAACATCAAGCATCACCTTACATACTAAACAACGTAGGTGAGGACATGCAAAGGTTTTGAATACACTTTATAATGATCCAGCCATACTGGTGGAAACGAACTGGCAGGTGTCTCTGCAGTTCTTCCTAGTGTTTTGTTCTTATATAGATTACTTAATTCGTCAACTACATAGGATTCCACAAAATCTTTCAGAATAAGACAGTAAGTAAGAAAGCAAGAAAGGATATCACTAGTGGATCTCGTCTACGGAAGAGAGGACTGTGAGATTTAAGATGTCTGAGTATATGGGAGTTGAGGAGGGATTCAGAGACTTTGGAATTAGTAGAGGTCAAAGTAACAAGACAGTAGTTGGAGGGGATAGACCGGTCACCCTTCTTAGGAATGGGATGTACCAAGGTATGCTTCTAAAAAGAAGGAAAAGTTCTGCTTTTTAAATAGAAACGGAACAGACGAGTGAGCATGCACAAGTGCAAGGTCGGAGGCACACTCTTTCAGTACACGGAGATGGATGCCATTAGGACTATGAGCCTTGATTAAAGAAAGATAAAGGCTGAATAAAGGAAATTTGGAAAGAAGAACCCAGTGCTAAAGTTTGCCAAATGCTTTCAAAGTATCTAAGACAAAAAAAATAACTTTGCTTAAGTTTTCAGATGAAGAATATTTTGAATGCTGAAAGTGCGGCAATAGAGCGAACTCGGCAATCACCAAAACAAGTGCTTCAGACGAGTTTGTCTTTGCAGGTAAGAGAGAAGTAAGCTCTCTATGTCAATGTCTGTGATTTTCACGATGAGTAAGATGAAGACTGTAAGGGAAGTGCAAAAGTAGTGTTATACTTTCCAGAATGGGACGTATGGTCTAAGACGAAGGAAACACTGTAGTACTTGGTAACACGCTGGGATGTTTACAAAGGATTTAGACCAGAGCTGGAGCACATTTCTGAGGAATAGCAAAGCCACTGCCGTCTGAACTAGGAGCTTTGGTCGGCTGAGGGTGTCAGGATAACAGACATAATATTGCTGATGGGAAATGCATGGACCAACAATGGAGAGGAATTGAAGTTAAAATGAAAGAGTTATTGGCTACCCAGATCAAGGGATAAATTCTTCGCAGACACAGAGCAAAGAAGATTAAACTTAACCTGAAATGTTTATACAGCAATGGGATCCAAGCGTACTAAAGATTGCATAATAAAGTTGGAGAAAGTTTAACGATTAGTTAGCTGAGAATCGCATTTCTTTTTTGCTTTTGGACTAGATGCATGTTGTGTGCGTTATGAAGTGAGACAATAGTTTATCGTAAACATCATTCATGGTGAGGTGTCTTGGTCTCTCAATGTGATGTATGCACGTAGCTTTGGTTTGCAAGTTGCGTAGGGCCACCAAGAAGAAGTACGTAAGAACGAAATATGGAATAGATATTTTTGTTCTTATAATATTAGCATCAATTATGTTTCTAGCACAAGTGGATGTATTGATGATGAACTGCTATGAGGCCATTCGTTGCCTTCATCGTTACTGCATTGCCTGATGGTGGGAGTTTTCGCTGCTCAACGTTGGAGGGTGGTTGGCCGAAGGAAAGCTACGGAAATCACGCAATGATAAGAGTATCCTAGAAATGGAGGTATGCTAATGGCACACCAGGTAGGGGAGTCGAGAGGAAAGAGTCGAGAGTTT
Source organism: Panulirus versicolor (assembly GCA_032361705.1). Taxonomy (NCBI): domain Eukaryota; kingdom Metazoa; phylum Arthropoda; class Malacostraca; order Decapoda; family Palinuridae; genus Panulirus; species Panulirus versicolor. The sequence goes on from JAUUDZ010071188.1 coordinate 4,033, forward strand.
GTTTAGCACTTACAACAATCAGGAATGCAAATGTTTATGTGAATTACTGAATACTGACACTCTGGAGTTATCACGAGGAAGAATTCATGCTTTAGTGTTTGGACACGAAATATATTCCAGTTTGAGAGGAAGTCGAAAAGTTTGGATTTTCACGATTAGAGAGGCGAGTAAACACAACAAATGAACGCAAGTGTTAGACAGAACTAGAGCAGAACATTGCTTCATAATCGAAGGCAGGTAAGACGGATGCAGAGTCCTGCCGAATGTAACAACAAATACTATTTTTTTTCATATGGATGGAAACAAAAATTTGCATAATCTTTGTAATCACGGTTTGAGAACTCTTGAAGCTATTCAGTGAAAAAAAAGAAGTGTAGCTAAATGAACTGAAAGCGAAGATTAATTGGCTTGATATTAGTTACACCTTTTGTATAACACACAATTGAATCCTCAGGGATGGCGCATGTAATGAACAATTCTACGAACAATTATAATGAATCGGTGGAACAATAACCTATATCTTCAAAATCATAGTCTCTTTGTTGTTTCATTTGTTTATTTTAAAACGTAAAGCGAATGAGTGAACTAGACTATCCACTTACCTCAGCCTGTTGAATGGGAAAGGTGGCAATCACTTAACTACCTTACGGTTAATTGAATAGACCTCAGTTACCCTAGAGACTGGTGTTGACCTTGTTCCAAGTCTCGTGCAGCTTTTATACAGACACTTGCCCAAGGCATAGCATGTGTACTTACGTGCAGACTTTTCATCACTAAATGTAGGGACGTCACCTCTGCACCGCTCAAATCTATGTGTATTTACAAGACACACCTTCATATGCACTTGCATATAAAGGGTAATCTATATTCGTTATGTAAATTGCACAGAAACTTCAGTGAAATTGTCATATCTATAATTTGCGTCCTGACGACAACAGAAAACGAATTGCTATGTAATGTAAGCTATTGGCTTTGCAGGAAACCATTCAGAAGAGACGCTGCTGAGGATAGACTTCTGAAGAGAGAGAGAGAGAGAGAGAGAGAGAGAGAGAGCTGAATTTCGTTTGGATATTTAATTACTTCCCCTTTTATAATTCTTCAACTAAAGCCTTATTATTCACATATTCCTATAAAAGTCCTTATTACGTATAAATAAGTGCATTCTCCCTTCACACACCTCCTTAGCAGCCGTCCACGTGATGTGCACGATACGCTGGCTGGCTGTTAGGGCTAACGCCATCACCCCTGTGATGGTATGTTTGCTACTGGACGACTGAGGAGGGAAAACTTTGATTTAATTGGTATTGACACATAATGTATTGATACTGGAGGGGTTCCTCTCAACACGAGTTGATCTTTTACGTATCTGCCGTCAAGGAAGTCTTTCATCTCGAGACTGGAAGGTGTGTGTGTGTGTGTGTGTGTGGGCAAGCGTAAGCAGTTTACGTAGAATGTACATAACGAGCATAAACACAAACATTAGCTAGATTGGGTCGGATATTAGAGAGAATCACTCGGAAGAAGAATCTTTGCTCGTGATTCTTTAAAGCATATGAAGGAAAGTTCTTGACCTGATAGCAAAAGTCGCAGCAGTAGTGATGGAAGTAACAGTAGTAGGAGTGATGGTGGTATCAATACCAGGAAGCAGTAGTAGCCACAGTTGAAATACCAGTAAAAAGCTGTAGTACGTAGTAATGCTGTACCGGTGGAAGTAGCATTGGTAAGACAGTTGAGTATACCTGGTAAAGTGCATAGGAATGTGGTGATTGAGAGGATGGTAGTGTGCACTGAACATCTGATAAGGCAAGGAGGTAGAGGGAATGTGTGTGAGAATTTCTCGGAGGAATAGATTGACAGAGAGGCTTTGTGGGAGCTGCTGAAATTGCAAGGGTAAATACAGGGGAGAAAATGCAGTGCTTTGTTCTTACCGGAGGAGTGATGTGTTACCGGTTTGCGTGCGAGTTACAAGAGAGGAGGATAAGTGGTTCCCAGTAAAGGTGGTTCTAGGTCAAGGATGTGTTATGTCACCATGACATGTGACGGGGAAGTGAGGAGATGAATGTTGGGATCTGTCCTCGAGCGGGAAGAGACTCTACACTGTGCAGTGTGCTGTAGGGGGTGTGGGGTTCAGGGGAGGTAAATCCGTTTCTTTTTGAAGATGACATCGCTTTACTGGCAGGCTCGAGGGAAAAATTCCAAATGCAGGAGACAGAGTCTGGGAGAATATGCAAAAGAAAATTGTTGAGTAAATATGAACGAAAATAAGGTAATGAGATACAGCATGAGGATGAATCAGGATGGGCTGAGGTTTGATTTAAAGAGGGAGGATCTGGAGGAGCCTGGGAGTAAGCCTGGTTGCTTATGAAACCATGGCAGCTCAATTGGGTTATTAGGTGGAACTGTGCTGACGTCCTGGAGAACATTATTGATCTTTTTCATTATATTGGAGACTCCAATCACGGACAATGGTCAGCATCAAGGCCGGGCCGTAATTGAAATATGGTGAGGTCAATGAAAGGGAAATATAGGAGACAAGGAAAAGTATTAACGAATTTTGGAGGAAGTTAAGAAAACCTGCCTTTTAAAAAGTGCCAGGTCATAGTTATCGGGAAAAACATGAGAGGCAGACTTGGCTATGTCCGTGCTGTGGGGTTTCCAAGACAGAGTGGATGTTAAAGTAATACCAAGTATGTTCGCTGAGTTAAGAGGTGGAATTACAGAACCGTCGAGGGAGAGAGGAAAGTTGTAATGAGTTATCGATAGCGAGATCGGTAGAAACTGGGTAGGAACTGTAGGTCATCGTCAGTTGAGGGATAAACTCAGGTATATTTGAAGGAACAGGAGTCCCGTCTGTGTTGCACAGATGCGAGTCTTCGGCATTTGATCGTGAAAACAAAGTATGAATGAGGATTTGTTAAAAGTGAGATGCCCGAGGAAGATATGTGACGTGAGTGGGTCTTTTATGTATAGAATGACTGTCGGAGATGTGTGTTAGTAGGTTCTTTCTGACTGAGGGGGTAGACCAGCGTGCGCTGAAACGGTTCAGGCATATGGAGAGGATAAAGGAAGAAAGACTGAGGGTGTGTGTGTGTGACAGAACCGGAAGAAGCAAGAAAACGATACGGAAGGACGTAAGGAAAGATTGTGGGCATCAGAGTCTGAATATTCAGGAGGGAGGGATGCGTGCAGTGGACAGAATGATTTGCAGAGATGTGGTACACAGGAAGCGAAGTGGCGTCAGTGGACTGAATCAGGTGCATCTGAAGCGGTCAAAATACATTAAAGAATAATGTATGGTGCTTGTGGATGGTGGGCGCTGTTTCGGTGCATTGTACAGGAGAGAGAATGTGTAAATGGGGCCTTTCTCGTTAGTTGTAGACGCTACCTCGCTAGAAGGGGAGAGACAGCCAGACGTGAAGCAAGTTCCAATAATTGTACTACGACAAGTGGGAATTGATGATATCGGTAGCTGTGATGGTTAGTGGGATGAGGGAGACTTTAGGTTGAAGTGGCGAGTGGTGGTAAAAGTCGTAGCCATAGTGATCGATGTATTAGTAGAAAAAACAAATGTATTACAGCGTATTGCTATTATGATTACTTGGACGAAGATAGATGTCACTGCTATCATTGTGAGTTTTATATAGACATCAATATCAAGAGTTATCCGTACTTGTAATATCTTTATATTGATCGTTCGTTCGCTCTTCTTCTCCCTCTTCTTCATCATTATGATTATCATAATCATCATTATTATCTTTGTTGTTATTATTTTCATCATTATCATTATTATTATCATAATTATTATTGTTATTGTAATTATGATTACCATTATTATTATAATTTTTGTTATTATCATTGTTATTCTTACAGTTGTTATTATCATTATCAGTATTATTATTGCTATTATTATAATTCTCATTACTGTTATCATTATTATCATTTATATTAAAATTATCATTATTTTCATCATTATCATTATTACTCTTAGTACTTCTAATATCATTAGTATTGTTATTATTCACTTTATGTTATTAGTAGTAGTAGTTGTGATAGTAGAGGTAGTAACAGTTGTAGTGACCATTAATCACAACTCTTTCTTTACGGCCGGTCAGCCTATTTTCTAACCATCAAAGTACAACCCAACTCTACCATGTGACTCATATTTTACTCCTACTCCTTGATGCTGGACTGTGTCACCCGCTTTCTGAAAACTTAAACAGATGACCTCAACCGTTTTATCATACATGTTGGTTAAACCATAAAAGACAACAAGCAAATTTGTTAGACATGAATGATTTCGTCGCAAGCCATAGTGTGCATTGTTTAAGTGGTGACTATGTAGATGATTAGCAGTCATGTGCAGTACGTAATAAGGATACAGTGGAAGAAATAGATAGATATATAACGTAAACTAGTTAAAGGACTGATAGACGTAAGGGTTTCTTTAATTCCTTATGTTTTCATATGGTGTTTGATGAATTTCGTGAACAAAAGAGGATGATAGTTAGGGGATTCAGTATTGTAGCGGAGGATGAAACAAGAGAACATTTAGAATGAGATCGAAAGAAAAGGATACGATTGTGGTTACTAGGGATTTCAGGAGGACTTGGATTGGAGGAGAGGTGGATGTTTTCCTTTAATCAATTATCTTTAAACTGTGGCTCCTGGTCTGAGCCACTGATTGTGTCTGGTGGAATTGGTACGTGTTTGGTTTGGCTCTTGCCAAAATGTTGTGACGGGTTCCTAGTCAAGGAGCAACGTTAGCACCTTGCCTTTCTAAATACACGATCAAGGGAGGAGGGGCAGGTTGGCTCGCAAAAGTCATTCACCCTTAGTGGAAGTACAACTCCGGTAAGAGAGGTTCAGCAGTGGTTTCCATCTTACCAACTTCTTTAGATCACATATTACCACCCTGTCTTTCCACCACATTATGTTCCATTTGACATATGATGAATATTTCCTAACATAATGAATGTATTCCTATTTCTTTTTTACATACCGTTGGAACTTTTAAGATAAGCATTATATATGCACGTCACTGGTCTTTATCAGGGGTGTTGAGCATTTTGGGTGTCGGGCAACTTCATGAATACTTTAAAGTTTACGAATCAAATACACCTGATGAGGAGATATGTACTTCATAATAGCCTCAAACCAAGTCTGGTACTCTCATCTACAGGAAAAAAAGATGTATTTTTACGTCATTTGAAAAAAATTGGATATGTTTAATGAATTATTAAGCTGGCATTCAACCAGTGATGTTTTTAAGCGTTGATGGGAATGTAAGATCTCATAGTGGAATTGAAAAGAAAAATGAAAGTGTTGAGGTGCATTTGTTAGAGGCTTAGATAAGATACAGTCAGATGAATCTGAATTTTGGGAAAAATACAGCAAGCAAGTTCTTCAGCATTTTTCCCTCGTTTATGAGGCCTTACGAAACCCGCTCAGTGGGATGACAGCCAGATAGCTGATGAGCGTTAAGCAGACAGTTGGTTCGTAATGTCTCCGTTGTTCTTTGTTAATTCAGAGTTCTCACCGGTGACACTCACCAACAAATTTTGACTTGTTTTACGTTTCGAAGAAGAAAAGTGATTCCTTGTATGGATTTGGGGACATTGAACACGAAAATTACGACGAAAACGCTCGATTAGTTACTGCTTCCAAGAAGAATTTACTCTCTTAACGTTTTGTTCTTATTACGTACTGTAGTGGTGACACAGGGTACAGTCACTAGCTTACCTCGAGTAAACGCGACGTCTCTGCGACTGTTACTTGTATACAAGTCCTGGAGCATCTCTTGTTAACGTCCACTAATAGTCCGCTAACATCACTGAACCCCATTTGCCCTGCTACCTTCTCTCTATCGCCGAGATGTCTTGTTGGGAACGTTCACCATGCTCATCGCTCACTGCGGCGTAAGTAGCTGGAAAAAATCCAGATAAGAGGTGAGAAAATGTATCTTTAAAGACATATTACAGTCCATTATCTACAAGGATAAGAGGTTTTTTTTTTTAC
>JAUUDZ010071210.1:0-10047 GCA_032361705.1 Panulirus versicolor
CAGGGCGTCAGGGGGTTGCCTGAGTAAGCAGGAAGGGGTTGTGCCTGCGGGTCGGGGTCGGCCCCAAGACGTGCACGGAAGCTATAAAGCCATCAACACGACCCCATTGGCGGGCCTTAAGCCTCGGTCATGCACGGTGCGACCCTGGTCACCTTGCAGTGTGGATCCGTGCCATGCAAAGACTCAGCAAAGGCTGTGGTAGGATGGCGTATATTACTAGGACAGTGAAGGGTTTGCTGTATCATGATAAGCTGAACGAATTCTGACCTTAACTTTGGAACTTAGAAATTTGGGACAATTTTTTCAGTATTTTAATACGATTTTAAATCGTTTTCACTCGTGCACTACAATGACGATGTTACTTTTACAGTTGATTTTTTTTTGTCTAGAGTCACGGATTGGTTGCTATCTTTGACAAAAAGAATATAGCCGTTTATTTTATCATATCTGTTCAAGCACAAAAATGAAGTAATGAAAAAAGCATCATCATGTTGCATGTTGCGTGTTCGATGTCACGTGTTACTCATTAAGACGTAAGTACGGGGTGAGGGGGTTTACTCTGCGTGCAGTGGTGCGACTATAATTAAATAGTTATCTCGTACAGCGTAGCACGTGACCACGCGTGTCTGGTCGATCTCTCTCTCTCACTAATTCGTCTCTGAAGTTGAATATACAGAATAATCTGAGTTATTTCTATTTTGAATATGATGCCCGAGAAGAGTCTGATATGCTTTGAGCTGAATATGATTCACTGTTGAATGACTAAATCAGTAAAATTACTTGATGTACAGGTTCGCAGGACTAATGATTGTTGAAGCAAGCGTAGTTGAAGGCATTGTATGAGAAGGTGATTTTGCAAGAAAGAAAAAAATATCCATTAAGCAACTGTCATAAGCATTTGTTAAAGCCGTGGGATTTAAATTAAGATTACGAGCTGATAAGAGCCATTATTTACTAATCTCAGCCTGATAAAGTGACAACCACCAAGAACGGAAATGATATGTATTCCTCTAGGCTGAGACCAGTCGAGCCACCTCCCTCCTTTAAGGTGTAGAAAGTGGGGCGCATTACTATATCACGGTCACATTACCCGACATACCGCAGGGTGAGGAAGTGGGTGAAGGTGCCCACGTAAGATGTTGGAGGAGAAGTGTTAAAGAGCTGACGGTAATAGCGTTCTTAAAGCGGGTGCAGCCATATGCCCGTCTTCACGAGTCTCTCAACTCTATAACCCACTCACTCTCGCAATCCGTTATTTACACTCGTGTATGGAGTTTGGGCAGACTTGTCCGTATGGCGAGTGCCAGTGAACGGAGGAGCATTAGCGAGTCTTATACAGAACAAGTCTCTGCCAAGCGTAGTGTAGTGCAACGAGATGTAGAACGCGTAGAAAGTTTCGGGTTTCGAAGTGACATTGCCTTTAAAAAGAAAGGGAGTAAACTTGGAACACGCGGAACTTACTCATTAACACGTTCTGTGAACTTATCAACTGACTGTACATTTGCCACAGAACAGCCTTGAAGCAAGGATGCAAGTATAAACAAACGTTACCCCACAGGAAAACGCACAGTCACTTAAACAAATGATACGGAAATGAATCACACATGACTTAGTACAAATACTGATTCATGTTGTTGTTCTACTGGGGTCTGTTGTTCAAGAGATGTACTCAAGTGAACTTAACATTTTACAAGTGAACTCCAAGTTCGGCAATGAAATGAGAAATCGTTCCATACCCGCCAAGACAAGGAGAACCAAGTAAAACAAAGTCTTTTAACTCCCCAAACCACAGACAACGTCTTGTGTTCCAGCCTGACTGCCACCACATATAACTTCGTGTCACAATCTTTAGTTGCTCTTAGGTTTACTGAATACTCTTATTACGACGTTTCAAAGACATGTTTCACTTGTTATAAGTTACTACATTACGTACATTAGGTAAGCGGCAGTACCAGCGTGGAACTGTAATCATCTGCATCATCTAATGGACCTTCACTGTATTCCACTGTAATACTAGTGGGTTTTCTTGCTTTTGCCCTTGCCCTGCCGGCTACTGTATAATACAAAGTATGTATTGCTATGTAGTGGGTATGTCGAGACGTCAGTAATGCCTACTGTTTCATATTACAATTGACTTGCTCCTCGTGTACCTCGCCTCGCCAAAGGTCAGTAAAGCCTTGCTGTCTTAAGGCGATGTTCACATCTCCGGCCAACACCACACACCTCAGGATTTCGTACATAACTCAGGCCGACGTTATGCTCGTCTTCAATGACCCAATCGTCTACGTCACGACCCACACTGTCTGTTATACACGTCCCATGCCAACATGATTACGAGATGCAAGCGAGACAGCGTCTCGCAAGCCTTTAGTGTGGAGATCGAGATACGTTCTTGCTCGCGCGTGAGTGCCTGACCTTACCAGGAGGATGTTATAAATATCACTGAGGCGTGGCCGAGGTGAGGGGTGCCACCGTTACCGCCCCAGCAAAGACGGTAGTGCCACCCTGGGTGGGGAGGGGGAGGCAGCCCCCAAGCATAGGGGTCAGGGGTCACGGAGGATTGCAAGACGCTTGTGGCTCTTCCTCGCTTCCTACTTCCGACACAAAATACCTGCCGTATACCTTGCACGCGTCCTTTTTGCCTCGCTTGGTCCTCGGGATCTGCCTTTCAACCACGATTATACCTCCCCGCTCACTGCATGCAGAAGATTGGCGCTGAGGATATAGTTTTACCCTATACCTAAATCCTTCTCCTTTACAATATCCCGTCCCCCCTGCAGTTATATATGACGTCGTCAACGACCACATCAGGTCTTGTGTTGTCTCTTCCATGTACACGTGAGTACACAAGTAGGCCATCAACAATAACCCCTTGTTGACAGCTAGGCTAAATGATGATATTATCATCTGGCGCAACTCAAGATTTTTTATATATATATATATAAGCGCTTCTCGGCTCAAGTTCAAAGATGTAGGCGAACTTCAAAGGCAGCCTTCTTTTTTCCCCCTCCGAACGGAGCAAATGGCAGCAGTTTGGGAGGGGGGAGCTCGTACCTCGACATAGCTTACCAACTCATACCCAATTCTCTCCTTAATCTCTCTCTCTCTCTCTCTCTCTCTCTCTCTCTCTCTCTCTCTCGTGTCAAAGATAAGGTTGTTCGCATGAGAAAGATCAGGTGCATTCCATTCGCGTGTCAACCATCCGTGAAAATTGTAAAAATGTTAATCAAGGTATAAATGGTTTGTAAATGTGACGTGAATAAGAATCTGATATTAAACCCATAAACCTACATGTAGCCTCTACATCAGCAAGTACATTCCAGCCACAGTATGTATATTCTTAAAACTCGATCGCCGTTTCCCAAGTCTGCGTCGTAAGGACTCGCGCGGAATGAAATACCTTTTGTGTGTATCTTACACATTCAGATCGACATATCGTATTTGCTAATCCTCCACACAGATGAGGAACGGTGTGTAGCAGGCAGGAGGTGTGACGGGTCCTCTCTCTCTCTCTCTCGCCACGTTATGAGATTTTTCATATGTGAATCCATGTTGACAAACGATTGGAACAGAATGGTAGAAAAAAAAAAACAAGCTCCTCCCTGTTTTTCTACCATCTTCATCCACATACCATAATCTCGTAATACTTCGTAATTTTATCGTTTCAAAATGCGAGCCGGATTAAAATTAATGGATGAAACTTAACTGAATAGCCTGTGTTAGTGTGTAGGATCAGAGGGATTCGACTGTATTTCATACAATTATTATAGTGCATTATATTTGGGTGATCGTCCTTAACGAGCACGAATTTTTTTTGTCAAATCTGGGTTCTATACGCTGTTAAGACGTAGTGACTCTTTATCCTTAATGTGAGGGCACGAAAGTTATTAGGTCTTCAAATGGTATTAGAATCAATGTGAACGCTTTAAGAAGTAATTAAACCCTTCAAAGACTAACTTGGGTATCGGGCGCAGCAGCAAAAAAAATTCTCTTATAAAAAAAGATCTTACATCAGTCTGAAAAACACTTTTGTTTAAAAACTCGGGCACTGAATGAACACTGAATTGATACTAATGATAGATGTAACATTTCGTGAGATGCAATGAAGGAAGTGTAATCGGTATCAGGACTTTTGAAACTCGACCTTTGCTGGCCTCAAAATGGCCTTGGAGAGCAACGTGCTGTAACTTAAATCCTTGTCCATATTCTCACGTGCCTAAACCCAAAATTTGGAACCTTGAGATGGTAGTATGGTTTAGCCGTGAAAGAGTAACAGTTATTCGCACAAACACTGGAGAAAACACAGATTATAAGCATTCTGCTCTCTCGTGTATACAATTTTCAGCTTCACGTATGTCCGAAATTTTGAGCAGAAATCGTATCTTAGCCGCTCCAGCAAAAATGCCCTGGATTAGGTTACTGCCAACTCTTTCAGCCACAAAAAAAAATGAATGGTTTAAGACAGACATACCACAAGAACGTTTACAGCTGTGATAAACTGTTTGTTTCCTTCCGCGTCGTGCTGTGGCTTGATGAACTGTCCGTGTTATTTTAGTTATGCCCTCAAGTGTGTCCCAATTTCCCTCTGAGGCGAGTTCCTTGTCTAAGCCTCGAAGGACGATCTAATTTTCCGCATTTTTTACCCCCCTCCCCCTCTGTCATGTCTGTGAATTTTTCTCTGGAAACGATGCACATTAATGTATTTATCTCCAGCGCCGCTATAGGAAAAACAATTACCTTTCCTTATAAAGTCTGCGATAATCCGTTACAACGATTTTAGACGCAATATAAATATCCGTCTTGGAAGTATATACTGTCCAGCGTCATGGTCTGAGGATCGCCTTTCTTGAGGTGGAAGCGATCAGCATGACTACCACAAGACACGGATCGTCTTAAACCAGCGTTTCACTGTGACTGCGGGTTAAGGGTGGCATCTTTTTCTGGGTGGGTCGAACCCCTCCTGTCGTGACGCTCTCGGGAACCAGCCAGCGATCAGCCGTTTGGCTGGCCTTCTCCGAAGTTGGGAAGGGGGGTGGATCGTGGGAATACCGGATAACGACGGTGTCGTAAATCGTTGGACGTACGGAAGCTGGGCGTATCGACGGATGGGTGTTGAGATTTCTCCAATAACTGTTGTACTCAGTCGTTTCCCAATCATATGCCAGGTACTTCCATGTGTTTTTGTCTTTCCGATCATAAGGAACAAGAGGAATTCGTATTTTATACAGAGACTCGTAAATTTCACCTTTCGATGGGTTTTTAGATGACATTAAGAAGCTGATAAGTGAATTTCAGAAACGAGGATATTCACATAGCTAAACGCAAGGTGAAGTGGACGACGGATTTTGTATGAGACTCAGAATTATATTTATATCGTTATCATTATTATCAATAGAGAATTAAAATCTCTGATAATAACCAGATTCCCCCAAGTACAAAAGGACGTCATTGTATTGCATGGTTGCATGACATCTAGAACACGACGATATGTTACGTGGTTATAATGGCCTTAAACACTAAGGTCGAAGGTCAGGTGATTGTATCCCCTATAGGGTAGGACCGTCGTGGTGAAGGATTACACCCAGGTTAAATGTAACAGTTTCTGGAGGACGACAACCTGGAGTGACTCCCGAGATCGCCGTTTTGGCGAGTTCTAACGCTAACCCACTGCAGTGTGTGCGTGTGTCTAGATATCTTTTTTCATCCCAGAAAGCTCTCTAATTCCATGAGCTTTTATAGCTTTACACATTAAGTAATTATGATAATAATAATTATTATTATTATTATTATTATTCATCGCTTCTCCCACCTTAAGAGGTAGCGTTAATAATAGTAATAATAATAATGATAATAATAATAATGACTGAAAATATACCGAAATACTCCGAGAGTTAAACTGGCTATAGAACGATACAACAATTAGCGGTCTAATTATTGATTACGTAGAGGTGTACGTGGCTACGTTTACATTTACCTGTGTCAGCGACTGTGTTCATAAATTTTCTCTCTCAGTATGTCTTTTCCCGATAACTGTCTGATGTATATCAGTGAAACCAGCAGTCTGCTTTGGTAGCAGACGTGACGATGGTTAGCCGAGTTTAATAGGCTACAGTAACAGACAGACACGAAAGTTGAAACTTCATTGATTATAAAGGGTGTACGTGTGATAAAGGTATAAGTTGTAACAATATTTTACCATACCCATAGCGTCTACAATCATAAAAGACAGGAACAATCACCAAACAAAACAAAAAAAAAAGTCATTTTGACTGCTGTGGGTGTTCCCTATGTTTCCACCTTGATTAAAGCAAAAGTCAACACTCACCGTTTTAAGACGAAAGCTTAAGAGAAACACTGTGACTTAATCCCAGCAGGAGCGTCGAGGAAACTGAAATTAGCTCGAAATGTCAGCACAATACAGTGAAATAAAACTACAGCGAATTTCGGCGGTGTTGACTTGACGACGTTTTCCCGCCAACTGATGAAGCAAGGCGACATCTAACGATTTCCCTCCGAAATAACTTATTTGACTTCTTGGAATTATTTTCTTTTAAAATTTCCTTTTTATTATTGCTATTACAATTAATTGTAATTTAGATTTTTATAATCTGAAAACCTAAGTAGTTAGGAATAGGAGAGAAACATGAAGATTAATTTGAATGTGCGTGGATGTGAACAGCCGTTCATTGATTACGTTCGCTATTTTTTCGTTTAAATCCCGATATCCCTATTGTTCATATTTAGTTTATCGCTTTGCTGATCTACCCGGTGAACGTTCATTTCTATAAAGAAATATTTATGACAATTTCATTTTCTTTTCAATTTTTATCATAAAGAACGGGACAGCTGAGTGTGCTATTAAAGAAAACGTTATGAAGTTAACGTCTTTATGTTTCCTTCAAGTTCACTTAAAGACTTGGCAGAAAGTACAAATCGAGAAAAACGGAAAAACGGAAGGCAGTGATGTATTATTTGGCACAAAATATAAATTAACTACTACATTTTGATATAATTTTATCTTTATAACGATTATATGGCTCTACCCTATTAACCTTTTCCTACATACCACCAAACCAACTCCCCTCCCCACTGACTTTTACTTTCCTTTGAGAAAGAAATTGTATTTCCTTACTGTGTTGCATATCACGGGGAGGGAGTTTTGCTCTTCCTTTCAGTAGCCGCTAACCGCAGCTTACGTCAGGTATCGACCAAAACCCTAAAGGGTAGGATGAACGTCTGGTTTAGATGCGAGCCGGTCGCTCTGGCCGGTACCCGAGGCTGAGTCGTAGGTTGGAACGCTGCCTCCAGCATGTACGTATGATGTGATCACATGAGTGTGTGTGTGTGTGGTGTGTGCACGTTCACAGGCAAGTGATAAACCTGTCAACACTGTGACTAGATAAGGACATGAAGTGCTGTTCCGTTATTTTATACACATGTATGAATATGTGGTGGGGATAGTCGCTGAGTAAACGAGCGTAGACAACAGAGGATCCACCTGCTTAGCAACAATGTTCTGTGTACGCAAGAAGAAGCTTGCTGTAACCAGACCAGTGGGGACTGTACGTTGTGGGTTAGCGATTTGTTCAGCAACCTTAATGAAGGTACGAAATTATATGTACAGATTTATAACTCGAAGGGTGGTAGTGGTGGACAGCAGTTGCAGTGGAGGTGCCAGTGGTGGATAAGTGGTGTCAGTGCCTGAGAAGTGCAGGTGGTGCCAGTGTTGGTGATGGGCAGGTGGTGTGTGTGTGTGTGTCCCCCCAGGGCTGGGTACCTGATCTACACAGGTGTGGCAGTCCAGGAGGAGCGTATCCCATGCTTGGTGTGAATGTGAGGTTTAATCTCGTCTCTTCTATGTAAACTACACAGCAGGGTGCGGGCGGGATCTTCCATCCCATGCTCTTGTTATCGCCTCTTACTCCCACAGAAAGTTACCTGACGCAGGTGTACATGTTAACAGTAAAGAACACCTCCATAATTTTATTAATGTACGGGGAGGTGGAACGTTTGGAAGTTTTGTTTACCTTTTATGTGCAAAATATAGTCGCGCGTTGTCCAGCTGTTGATAGTCTATAAAACAAAAGAGTATTTCGGTAATGGCTCTTTTTACAATTAAATATGATCATTATTATTATTGTCTACCTTCGATTGTGACATTGAATTATTCCCGTGGGTTTATCGTAAGGTCACGTGGTATCTAAGGTTCTTACGAGTATAATAACGATAAGCTTCGTCTATTTACGAGGATGTGGGTGTGGCCAGAGCGGTCCGTGGTGGTGCCACATTTAGCCCGTGTGTGTCATCATAACCAGAAGTGTATCCATGGTATGAGGTCAGAGCCCACAGTAGAGAAGGACACTACCGGACGTCATGTGTTCCTGTGGTCCGACGCACAGCATAATGTTGCCATTCGACATCCGATTGGCGCTCTGCCTAAGACGTCACTCTTTACTGTGTGACGTAAATGAACATTCACTTAAAATGGCCAAGGAACCTGATTCGCTGCTCAGGCAGAGTTTTCTCGGCGAATAGGAAAAAAAAAATGAAAGCTGACTGTCTTCTCTGTTGGCCACATGAATGAAAAATTTAGACTTTACAACTGAAATGATTACTAGAGGACACGTAATCTTTACACTTGTTTTATGATAATGCACAGTAAAGCGAGAGACTGATAGGGTGTGTGTGTGTGTGTCTGTCTGTCTGTCTGTCTAGGGAGAGGGTTGAGGTGTGACGACAAGGGGCGATGAGCCAATTCGGACTCCCGCCGCTCACCACACGCCGGCCCTCACCCCTTAACATTTACACTGCCACGTAGATCCAGGGTAATTTGACTACCTGTGCCCTATATCCCTAACTTTTTTTTTTCTCACTGTGATTACTGTCCGGGATAGACTTTTTTTCTTCTTCGGGAAGAAAGACCGTAGACTCGAGTCGGGGGATCATTTACAGGTCTTCAGGTAATGTGGCCTCCGTCTGTTGTCAGGAGTTGATGAAGCCTTTTGCTGGGTCGCAATATTATCCCTCAGACAGCAGGAGCGAGGCCGTATCTATGATTGCCCATCGTCCTTCCCTGTGCCCTGTCTTGTGTAGCCGCTCTGCTTTCAGTCTTCTCCCAAGCCTCCTCGTATGGCTGTGACGGGACGGACTGGAACAGGTTTTCGGAGGTCTCACAGTTGTTAGCATTTTAAAACGCGGCCGCGGGCGTCAGGGAGGAATGTTCCTTTGTTCTTCTGGACCTGCTATATGCGTGGAGGAACTTCCAAGGGAAGATGTCTACCTTGATAGGCGTTCTCGGGGATGGTAGCGGCACTGAGGACTGTGTGATAATGGCTGGCAGTAAGGGTTTGGGACGTGTCGTAGGTGAATGTTGTCTGGCCTAGGTCTGATGCTGGCACGGCACCTCAACACCATAAATTTATCATGTTATTGATCCTAGCGCTTTGGCCGACGAAGACGATGAAATTCACTAATTGTTAGTGATAAGATTGGCGTACGTTGAGGCTACAAGTTAACAAGAGAAAAACTTAAGAAGCAGCTGATGGGAAGAAGTAGTAGATGTAAAGTCAGAAGGCCTTAAATCTCAAGGCTTCTCGGTAGTAGTCTTTTTCCGAAGGTTCCAGACGCGGACCATAGTCTTCGTCGAGGTCAGCCTTCAGTGAAACGCGCGCGGGCGCGCGCACACACAAACACAAAAAGAAAAAGAAAAAAAAAAGGTTGGGAGGGCTTGGGAGCGCTAAATGTAAAAAAAAAAAAAAATCCGATCGCTTTGTTTTTGTATGGTTTAAGTGTGTGAGGGGATAACCCCCTCCCCCCTTTTTTAAGGTCACAACGTTGCTGTAAGGGGAAGGACGTAAGAAAAAAAAAAAATGTTCCAGAGCATAGCGATGCAAAGGAGGAAACAGACATCACAACAGCCCACCCCGTTCACTCGAGTTTTTAACATCAGTGATGTGTGACGCTCAGGGTTTTGCTTGGGGATAAAAGACAGGGAAGAGCTGGACAGATCAGGTGTCGCTCCAGGGAAATTGGAATGTGAATGTGACC
>JAUUDZ010071221.1:0-10047 GCA_032361705.1 Panulirus versicolor
CACACACACACACACACACACACACACACACACACACACACACACACACACACACACACACACACTCACACACACACCCACACACACACACACACACACACACACACACACACACACCCACATCAACTGATTTCATACAGTAAGATTTGATAGCAATTCAGTCTTTTATAGCAAGATAGCAACGTCAGTACAATCACCCCAGCTAGGTATATGCAAGTTTAAAACAGCTTCACTCCAGCGTATGTCACTGGAGAGATCTGGACAGGAGATCCATTACCGTGATGGTAGTAGAGCATCGTTGATGTCAAACAGAGAGACACCCCTGATGGCACAACACAGTTGTTGTTGTAGTGAAGCAAAGAGCCATGTGCAGGACAACCCGCTGTCAACCTCATACACATTGGCTGTCCCAAGTCTAGCTAGACATGATTTTTCTGATCTACTAGACCACTGTCGTGTCAGTACGGAAACCAGTCATGCTGAGAGGAGGTTCCTGATAGCGTCGTATTGTGGAGCAACAGGAGAACCAGAATAGATGAGGTATGTACAAAAATTGGGCGTGGGTGGGCTGTCTTCAAGAGTGGGCGTGGCAGAGCTGTCTTCTGGAGTGGGCGTGGTCTGTAAGAGTGGCCTTGCCTGATCGCAGGAGTGGGTGTAGTCTGGGCTGATGACAAGAGTAGGCGTGGCCTGAACCCATGATAGCGGTGGTGACCAGAGCAACCTTGACTGGCCCTGGCACTAGATGCAGTGCCTCTTAAGACAAGCTTGCCTTCCTGTAACACCCAGCGTTACGTAACGTTCCGCCGGTGGCACTCCTGTCGCCTGGATGCCCACACACACACACACACACACACACACACACACACACACACACACCCGGAGCCTCAGTCGCCGATCCGTTCGTGGGTTCTGCTAGCCGGGGTAGTAATAGCCCCTGAAGCCGCAGTTGGCGGTCACTGTTTTGGTGACGTAGTGCGGGACTCGCTCTATGTTGGTGGTGGTGACGGTCTGCGTGTGGTGCTCGGTCCTGGTCAGGTACGTGGGATTGTGTTGTATGACGTTGCTGGTGACGAGGACGTTATCGGGGTAGCCCTGGTGTGTGTGGGTCAGCGTGGTGTGGACGTAATGGACGGCCGTGCTCGTGATGACGGAGGCCGTCGCCACCGGCACCTGGCTCTTGTGCGTCAGGGTGGAGGTCGCAGTGTCGGTGACGGTGGCGAACACCGTCTCCACCTGGGTGGTGGTCACGACGTAGGTGGAGACGTCGGTGGTGTACACGACGCTGGTGAACACCGCCGGCTGGTACTGCGTCAGAGACTGCGTGGCGGTGGAGTAGTCGGGGACGTACAGCAGTTCGGACACCGTCTCCGTCAGCCTCTCGTGGGACACCTGCAACACGGGTCATCGTCACTAAGGGCTCACCCACCTCTCACCACACACTCCACCCTGGTAGCCAGCTCAGCAAACTGTATATACAGGGTGGCCAAGAAGTCAGGACACACGGGATATAGTAATTTTTTTTACGCGTTAAGTTTGTTTATCAGTGATGAATGGTCAAGTGACGACCCATGTGGACGTCCTGAATTCTGGGGACATCATACGGCTGTACTGACCCATGGAGGATAAAGAATACAATACCCGTGTGCTGATCATGTGTTACGCTTGCGAGGAGACGTACAAGTGCACTACTACTACTACTACTACTACTACTACTACTATTACTACTACTACTACATCACCCATGGTAATTCAATCCAGACCTTGCATTACTGTTGCCGTTAACCATCACATCCTGTAATATTATCATAACGACCTGTGGTTAGATGATAGATAGTGAGCGTTGCCTCACCTCCGCCATCCATCTGTCGCCCTCAGAACATGATAATCACACATCTTTGTCCTTCTCTCGGCTCTCTAACATTCGCCGCTGCTCATGAGAGCACCTCTGAACCTTCTCCTTTGCAGCTTCATCATTCCCAAGGCCATCATCATTGAACCTTTACTCCTGCATTTCTGCTTTCACTCACGACTTTTAAACATTGCTCACTTTAACTGGTTGTACACCGTGAGTTCCTGTGTTTTACAAGTACCAGATATTATTTTAACTGGGATTTGCCTCCGACATGTTCTTCCACACACAAGAGAGCGATATATAATCCTACTGTGACCTAGATCTGATCTCCAGCAGTTTTTCCCTTTCACTTTCTACGACAGACTTTGTCTTTTGTCTCCTCCTCTCTCACACACGCCACCGTCGAATAGGGAGATTGTTGCCACCATGTTCGATTACAACATAGTGGCCACAGTTCCCCTATTTGATGGTCGACCAATTCGATGGTAAGTAGAAGATCCCCCAATCAACGTCATCTGTAGCATCGAACCCTGCTCATACCAGTCCGAAGAGATCTTGTTCCTTCCCCTCCACGCCTCACCGCCCGATTTGTCGTATGTACTGTCTCCCGGGACTACTTCTGCTACTACTACTATTACTACTACTACTACTACTACTATTACAACTGCTGCTGCTACTACTAATGCGACTTTACTACTACTACTACTACTACTACTACCACTACCACCACTGAATAACTACTAGACTTTTTTTCCCTGCACCAGTAGCAGGATCACATTACCATGAGGGTTACAACAGGTCCCACCAATCCCTTGCGTCTAGTACTCACCTTGGTGAGGCGAACAGTTGTGGTGATCTGCTCAGTCTTGGTGACGTACACGGTGTTGAGTCTGTGTATGGTGCTGTGGAGGACCTCGGAGAAGGGTTCCACCACTACTGTGTTGCTCGACAGTGTCTTGTAGATCGGCGCCTGTAGCAAGAAGAAGGTGGAATGTAGCAAGGCGTAAATATAGAGGCTACTGGGTCAGGCATCCAGCAGGAGTTCACTGGGCAGTATTTGATACCGTATGAGTGCGACGGTACGACCCTTGGGTATGATGACCAAACCTTTGACCTGAACCTGGAGGGCCTAGTGCAAGTCCAGGCCATCATGCCTGGGGGTCTTACCCTCTCGTGTTCAAGGGCCCTTCAGTTGTGCTTTAAGCATGAATGAGAAATCAAGGCACGTGGAATGATATACCAGGCCTGATGAAGTAAAAGGACGGTGATATGCGAGCGAGACGACCCACACACGAACCACATCTAATGATGGAGATGGCTGAAAACATCTTATAAGTTGAGAAAAGAACCATGCATTATTCGTGATCTCAATGGCTCCGTCTGCCTTCGGGCCATGGGAGCTGAAGAACAAGATTCCTAGACAAGAAGGAGAGAGGTCGTGGGAGTTAGAGGTCCATAGCTGGGATCATCCTGGGTTACTGATGATGCCATCTGGGCGAGAACTGATGGTAAACTGTGTGTTAGGCTGGTGGTATCATGTATGTCGTGTGTGTCGTGCTCGGCTGGTGGTGTAATATATGTCATGTGAGGCTGGTAGTATAATGTGCGTCATGCTAGGCTGGGGGCGTGATGCTGGTCGTGTTAGGTATCATTTCGTCACCTTTAGATTGATATTTGTGCCTCTCCTTTCACTATAGTTATCATACCAGAGGTAAATACGATATAACAAGAAGGCAAGAAAGATAAAGCCAGAAAATCTCTGCAATGAAGGAGTAACATACTATATTGAGAAAGGCTATTTGACTACGAATGTGTTAGTGGTGAAGAACTCGTGAAAAAATTAATATTAGATATGATTAGAAGGGAATGGAAACTGTGAAAACTTGGAAATGGTGAAGAAATGATGGATCATGAAGGAATGAAGAAACATCATGAACTTACGAAAACTTGAGAAAAAATGTGAACACAAAACAAATGTGAGGAACTGATGTGAGAATAAAGATATCATAAAAAAAATATGGGCCAATTTTATCAGAGTCCTGGAACAATCTGAAAATCATGAAACATCATACTGTGGAGAAATTGTAGGGGAATTATGAGGAAAGAACTTCATAATGGTGATGTGTAACATCAATGGTTTCCCCAAGATTACTTTAAGATCTTAGCAAACCATGTCTCATCAAGATATGAGAAAAAGTTGAAAATGCATGAATTATAGAGACGGGAGAACGTGGATAGAATGATAAATAGTAAGTAAGTAAAGATCATTGCAAGGAAAACAAGTGATGCTGTCAAGACCTTAGGGAAAAGAGGTAATGATGATAATTAAAATCTGAAAGATATTAAAGAATATTTAAGTACTTGAAAATCTTCAATACAGAGATATGTAGTTACACCTGGAGAAGAGGATCAGAAAACAAGGTGTTGCCATGAACAATGTAGTGGTTCATGGGCCACGTGCATTGTGAATGTTCAATGTTGCAGTGGATGTATGTAGCTTGATGTTGACCGGCTTAATGACTACCGTAACTGGTAGGCTTATAACCCAACCAACCAGCCTGGGCCAACCACCCTGGTGCTTCTTCACTGTTGAAGGGATTGTGTAACATACTCGAGACTAATTGCTTTTGGGTGGGCACGTGTGATGGTGGCCAATTAATGGGTGATAATTAGCGTCTTGAATTGCAGTATGAAGGTTACCACTTTCTTGATGTTATACGATATTATCAAAGTATGTTTCATATATTGTTATTTGTGCTTAATATGTTTAATATGTTTGTGATTAATATGTTACTCATATGTTTCCTAATTGATTTGTGATATTTGAATTAGCTGTCATTAAGACACGATTAATGACTTTACTAAAAATGTACGATGATTATATACGTATCATAATGATGTTATTTTCCAACGTATATATCAAAGATATATTGGTTCTAGAGTCTTGGAACGTTAAGTTCTTCGGGGCTGGAGAATCCTATGCTAGTGGTTATGGCAGTGAGAGTCATGACAGGAATGGGTATGGTTATGAGGGTCATGACAGTCATGGTTATAGTAGTGAGAGTCATGACAGGAATGGGTATGGTTATGAGAGTCATGGCAGTCTTTGGTATGGTAGTGAGAGTCATGACAGTCATGCTCATGACAGTGAAATTACAACCACCTGATGGCAGTAGCCTTGGTGGCATCGTGTACCGTAGAATTTATTCAGATCGAGAATATTGACTTGATTGAAGTCTCCTGATGCGAATTATTCATGTGAATTCCCACTCTGGACAACATGGAAATAAGGAGAGCATAGATCACTTCTGTGATGCAAAAGGCACTTGGTGGTATTCCCTGTACATTGTTTCTACAGACACCCGAGATGTCATGCAAGAAGACTTGAGGTCAGTTTGACCTGCTGGGGAAACACTGTTTGTGTGCAAACGGATCGCCTCTTCATATTTTCAAAAGCAGGACAATAAACAAGTCAGACTTCAAAGCCATGATTTGAGGGACCATGTCTTGGAGGGATAATGTTTTGAATGGCCTCTGTTATGAAAGAACTATGTTTTGAAGGGCCACTGTTATGAAGGATGATGTTCTGAAAACTGATTGTTTGAGGGGCTATTGTCATGAAGGAATGTGTCTGTGTTTTGAAAGGCCATTAGTATAGACCATGTTTTGAAGGGCCATTAGTATGGACCATGTTTTGAAGGGCCATTAGTATGGACCATGTTTTGAAGGGCTGATTTTTGAAGGACCAAATTTCGAAGACCCAATTTTTTTTTGGAGGAAAATACTTTGAAGGGCCAATGTTTTTAAGGACTAGTGTTTTGAAGGCGATGAAAAAGAATAGAGGGAGATAAAAAGATCAACAAGCTCTCAAAGATATTAACTCTTATATTACCAAATTACCAAATTATATACAGTCTGCTTTCGTAATGCTTACTGCTTTGTCTAACTGGTAACTCGTGAGATGCTGGCAGAACAGGCTCATTCTAAGTAAATACATTCTTGATGTGGTCATCATTTACCACTATCAAAAAGATGTCAAAAAGCAAGCTTTCAAAAAGGATTTCAGGGGCGTACTTTTACGACAAGGAGTGTCTGAGTAAATTTTGTGAGTGTGAAAATAATGAGAAATATGTCCGGTCTCATATTATGTCCAGGACTGATAAAACTGATAAAGGTTTTGGCGACGAGTTTAAGAGTGAGGTTGTGAATCCTAAGGTAGTGAAATGCTTAATGCAGTCACTGTTGACGGGGTTAATGAGTTGTGTCGTATCGAAATCCAATTTTACGTAATCAGCAAAGTGTAGTCTACGTAACAGTGACGTCACCAACGTTCTACTCTTACCACATCAACATCGCCTTTTCGAACCCAGTGTCGTGGCCCGCTTCGCTACGCATGACGTTGATACAGTATATTGAGAGATGATGTTTTGGAATGAACCGGATAGCAGTATAAAGCCACAACTGCTGTAGCAAATACCACACCTGTATATCGTCCCTGCTGAGTGTCTGGCGGTGCTGGTGGTGTGTCAGGCAGTGGGAGAGTTGTCATACACTCACAAGCACAGTGGCCCTTTGAAAAGTCTCTGAATTTAGTCATCATTGCTGGGCGGAGGAAGTCCTGCTTCAGGCGTGTGGGTCTGTATGCTGAAGCCTTGGCAACACGTAGTACCTTCAGGGTCAAAACTGGCTGCTGGGAGACTTACCTCCTCATACTTGGTGTGGTACTGGGTCTCGTAGACGGTTTGTGGTATACAACCGTATCCCACAACTTGGTGGTGTGGAGCTTGCTTGATGCCCCCGCTGTGGTGGGCGTCGCCAACGTGGGCCCGCGCCAGCAGCGCAAGCAGGAGGAACGCAGCGCCAACCATCATCGTCTGTAGGGGACACCGCCACACACTTCATGAAGGGCCAGACACTGAGGGAACGACTCGAACATGTTGTGTGTGATTAGAGGGAAGATGTGCAGCGCGTCATGTTGCCACACACACACACACACACACTGCACGTCATCAGAAGCACAGTCGTATATACATTTATACATACTCATCAGTCTGCACACACACATCATACACACACACACACACACACACACACACACACACACAAACTGATGTTTTACGAGCAGTTTGAGTGTAATGACATGATGATCTGAGACACCGCAGGTATTTTTTTTTTCTTCCAGTCAGGTTGCTGTCTGTTACATGAATAATTATCTCGAGACAAATCCTCATCCTGAGTCAGCGTCCGGACCATTTGTACCTTAATGTGACTTGGTAACGAGGTCTTACGTCATGGGTGAGTGATACTGGGGGAGGTATGTGTCAGGAGTGAGGACAAAACACCGTCCGCCTACGTCCTTGTGTTTTTCACCCATGTGTCTTGGTCGTGTCAACGCCCCTTACATCAGTGCTCACATAGACACAGAAACACACGAAGAAATACAAAAGCACATATTACAATACAAAAACACACATACAGAACAATACACACACACACACGGGGGACTCAGGATCACAGAGATATACAGAGATTTCAATAGTAAGTGAGAGAGGGATCCGTGGTGGGCTGGCTCACTCACCGTGCACCTCCTGGTGACTCCGGGTCTGGCCAGAGACTGAGGGTCGGCCGGACGGGTGAGGCACGCACGCCCGCTCACCTGCCCTGCTGCCACCACACCAGCCCGGTTTTTGTGTCACCACTTGGTTTCTGCCACTTTCCCTTACGATTAGATAACTTTTGTTTTCATGTAAGAAATCCCTCCAAAGACGGGACGTAAGAACGTCGCTTGGTTACGTTCCCCAGACAGATTGGGCAGCTCTCATTGTCGATGATTTAGAAAGTTTGTATCAAGGCGATGAACATCGTACCCAGAAGAATAAAGATCATCATTGCCCGTTCCTGTTTGCTTGACGTAAGGGGGGAAGTATCTGAATGAACGAAACTAAGAGTATGTAGCGAGGGGTCACGCTCCGTGATGTAACCGCGTCTTACTCAGCAACAAAGTTCACGAAGCGCACGTAACAAAAACTACTAGCCTCCAGGTGTAGTTATGTGAGAGCGACACAGGCGTAAGGCTCACGCTACGAACAAAATTAGTCTATGAGGAATGAGTCTGGGGCCACGGCATAAGGGGGTTGGGAGGTGATTTGATGGGACAAAAGAGTTTGCGTCGCCACACTGATACTCTCCAGTATTTTCCTCTGAGGCTGATAAAACATTATGTGTATTATTTAAGGTAAAATAGAAATTATCACTAGTGTTCTGAGCCGTCGTGAAATCCACACGTTAAAAGAAATAAGGTAAAGACAGGTGTATAACACACCAGTTTGCTGACTGGCGGTATTGAGGCGTAACTAATGGTAGGAGGACATGAGAGACGGGTAGTGACACATCATACACACACACACACACACACACACACACACACACACACACACACACACGTGCTCCACCTCAGCAACAGAGCTGCTAAGATTTTTTACCCAAGTTGCCTACCCAATTTAGGGTCTCTTGTTTACCTCCACCTGGCCTCAGGGACTGCCCCACTCAGAGCAGCTTAACAAACAAGGTACATTTATGGCAATGCTTCTGAGATATGTATAAACTAGGTCCTGGTGATCGCCATGCTATGAACATTTGGGTCGGACACTGAGGTGTTATTACGAGTGAGTCGTGGTACGCATGGTTGTTCTGACTGCAGCTCTTCTAGCTGACCTCTACAATCACTCAGCGGCTCTGATGTCGATGGGTAATTATTTGTCAATTACTTAGAAAACCACTTTTCTGCACATTATGCTTTTTTTTTTTTTTTTTTTTTTGCTTGAGAATGACTGCTTGAGAATGACTTGCTCCCAGACACACCGTGTGATGCTGCAATGACGATTGTCAATGCTCGTGATCCTGGTGGGTCATGAGTCCTGCTCATGTTCACTACGCTTCCCGTGGTATGCGGTCAAGCGTTGTCTGTTAAAGTATCGTCAGAACTGATTGACCGTGATAATATGTGTATCATTCTATAGTCGTAAGAAATTTTGTATTGCATGTAAACAGTTATCATTTGTACACCGCTTGAAATTGGTCTTTGATGTATAATCAGAGGTGAAAGTAAGCAGTTTAAAGGATGGTTATGGTAGTCAAGTGGGAGAGATGATCATTGTTTGTCTGCTGGTTGTCTAATGTATGGGATGAATGCTGGCTCGGTGACCAAGAATGCATGGTAGCCGTCTAAACCCAGCTACATACATACATGTGTACTTGTTATGGTTATGAGACAGAGAGGTGATAGCGTGGGTTCCCGATGGATGAGTTTCAGGTTTACGTCACGGAAACTTTGTTCGTTGTGACTTCGACCATATCACTTCCGCTATTAGAATAATCAACCAGTACAGTATGTGCATGAAAAACACCTGCATGAGAACAGCGCTCAGCTGTACTGAAAGACAGGTAGTACTCTCCACTGTAGCCATAAAAACAGACCTGGACGTGTTCATTGTATTCCTCTGATGCAGTCCAGATACTGACACGTCTAAGATCCTCGCTGGACGCTGTCGACTGCAGCGCTTGGAAAGGCGTGGCAGACTTGGTATGGTAAGTTGACCCAATAGCGGGTATTATTTGCCAGAATGTGAGTGAAGGGGCAAGGAGGACCCCTCTCTACGGGCCGCAGAGTGAAGGGGCAGACACCCATCTCTACGGCCCGGTGAGCGGCCGGACGGGTTCAAGCATCACCAGGTGGAGTGAAGGTGGAATCTGTGAGCTCCTTCGGTTCGTAGGGTCTTGGTCGTGATGTGTTGGCGTACGGCTATGCGATGGATTATGATGAGGCGAAGACGTACGACAGGTGTTGAGACTTACGACACATGTGAAGACATTGACAGGTTTGGAGACTTATGGCTGATGTGGAGACTTATGGCAGGTGACGAACATTAATGACTCCAGAACTTGTTACCAAGTGGCTCAGCCTAAGAGCATCTGGATGGCGGTCGGTCTCTACATCATAGCCGTGCCTTCTACCCGCACCTCTCCCTGTGGTCCTGCATGGGTGAGTGGCGACCAGCGCTGCCCTCCGGCTACCTACCTTTCTTTATTGGGTTACATTGTAGCTACAGACTTGTCAGGCTGGGCACACCTGCCGGCGGAGGGCGATTGTTGGCGAAAGGTGTTGTCTTGATTGGTCTTGCTTAATTCAAAATATC
>JAUUDZ010071231.1:0-15270 GCA_032361705.1 Panulirus versicolor
CCCTCAAAGGCCCAGTCCTTTGTTCTTAACGCTACCTCGCTAATGCGGGAAATGGCGAATAGTATGAAAGAAAAGAAGAATGTATATATATATATATATATATATGCTCATGAAAATTAAATAAATCACATCA
Source organism: Panulirus versicolor (assembly GCA_032361705.1). Taxonomy (NCBI): domain Eukaryota; kingdom Metazoa; phylum Arthropoda; class Malacostraca; order Decapoda; family Palinuridae; genus Panulirus; species Panulirus versicolor. Next base: position 134 of record JAUUDZ010071231.1, read on the forward strand.
GAGGTACATTTCATCCACTACTACCACTATGATCGTACAGAAGTTTTGTAGAGGCACCAGCATAATACACTAAAACAAGCAAGAGTAACTATTGAGTGTCAAGTGAGTTATTTACCAGTATGATTGTTTTATTATTTTACCATCACTATACAATTGAAAACCAACCATTATTGTTTTAGCATATGTGATAAATACTTTATTGTTTTAATCAATGAGTGTCCAATGAGTGTCTATGATTATTCATACATGATATCAAAATAATAAGTCTATAAAACTACCAGCTGAACGAGTCAGATGCATTGTTGTCAAGGTCAGTTAGGTCTTGGCAACACTGCCTCAACTTGTGTCAAAAACATCTTCACCGGCTTTATCTTGGTCAACTTTCAATGATGAAAGAGTCAGGGTCCATAACATTTCTCTCCAAATGATCCAAAGGCAGATCGTCAAATAATTCAGAATCTTCTGCCTAGTCCTGCCATTAGTATGGTTGAAGGGTGACTTACTATGCAGAAAGCATCATGCACTGTTTCCTCGACAACCATCTAGTCCCAGCAAGAGGCCTTGAAACAGAGGAGTGAAACTCAATGCATATATTTACATCGAGATGAGTCACTCGCATCGCCAAGGGGTTAATGATATCAATACAACATGAGTAAGCCCTCATGTTCTGCAGAATGCTTACAAATACCATACTTTGCATTGCTACTTGGAACATCATAGATGGAGAGGCATATCACACAGTTTAGATTACTTTTTCAAAAGGCCTAGGAAAATTTCTCTACCTGCAATTGAAACAGTTGCTAAGTCAGATACTTAAGGTGGTGATGTAAACAACCCTAGAACCTTTCCCTCTCCTTCCTACTAACCTTCATTTCATCCTATCACACTCCACCACCACCTCAAGCACTCATGATTGCATTTTTTTGGTATGGTCTCATTAAAATTATCTACACTAGTTGGTGTAATTCTGTGGTAAGTAGTTCTTATATCAAGTTGCTGAATGTATATTTCATATTTTAGAGTTAACCAAGAAGAATTACTGCTCAGCAGTGTTACCCTCCTTATATTTCAACTGCATGTATAATGACACTTCACACAGTGACATGGCTTCCAGGAACGTAACTTCTTTATTGTATGGATGATTGCTGCATATCGATTTCACAATTTTTTTACACAATATTAACTTCAATGGGCATTTTTCCTTGTATCCATAAAAATGGAACTCCTACAACAATATATTAGTAAAAGGCCTACTACGCTGTGCTTATCCATGTGTCCACCTTTAACATCCAGCATCTACTAATCAGGAGCAAGCTTGATGCCTAATTTTGGAAAACATTCACCATCCTGAGCTTATAACGACCTCTACCCTAAATAACTTGACCGGTCACAAAATTTGGCTGTGTCAGCACTAAAAAACTGAAACACTTATAAGATCAACCTTTCTGTGGTTTCCCCTTACTGCTTCATGTGACCTGGTTCAGTTCATTAACAGACCCTGTATACCACACCACTTCAATTCACTCCATCCTTGGCACATCTCTCACCCTCCTGCATGTTTAAGCCCCAAACACTCAGCATTTCCTTCACTCCATCCTTCCACCTCCTCCTTGGTTACACCTTTCTCCTTGTTCCCTCTACTTCTGACATATACACTTCCTTAGTTATCCTCTCATCACTCATCCTCTTTGTATGTCCAATCCATTTCAGCACACCCTCTTCAGCATTCTCATACATCATCCTCTTACTAACCACACTAGTCTCACCCTATCATCTCTAAATCGATCAACTCTCCTAACATCACACATTATCATCAAACATTTCATTTCCAGCACATTTACCTGCTCCCATACTTGTTTAACTTGGGTACATGCCTCCCATCCATACAACACCATCAGAACTGTTATAAGATCAAACATACTTATTTTTCCTCATACTCTTCATTGTACCAATGACCTTGGGCCCTTTACCCACCCTGTGGCTCACTTTAGCTTCCAAAGTTCCATTCACTGCCATGTCCACTCTCTGCTTCCATCAGGTTATCTCCATTCAAACTCACACACACTAACTAACCTTTCTCTCTCCACTACTAAACCTAACAATATTCCTTTTTTTTTAAAATTATTCTTAATTTTCTTTCGAACATTCTTCTAAACTCAAGACACCAGCCTCTGCAATGTCTCACTTGAATCCGCCAACAGTGTCGCATCATCAGCAACATTAACTGACTCAGCTTCCAGGACTCTCCAACCCTGACTTGCTGTAGACCTGCCCTTTTCTCTAAGACCCTTGTATTCACCACCCTCACCATCACATTTATAAACACATTAAACAGACATGGTGACATCAGACATTCCTGCCACAGACTCAACTTCACCAGTAACCACTCACCATCCTCTTCTTATTATTAACATTATATACTATAATTATCATGACATATAATCCCATGACCAATTTTACGGAGTTCCTACGGTTTTAAGGTAGTGCCACAATCAGAGGCAAGGAAGTGATGGATTCCTTTAGACTGAGAAGTTCCTTGACAGGGATGTACTACCACTCATCAACTGACAAGGATACAGTTTGGCAACACATAAGCACGAATAAGCAATTACATATATATAAATACATACCACACTTAATCAACAGCCTTCTTATAAATTGAGGTGAAATGTGATTAACAAAATTAAGTACCTGAGATGAAGCGAATGCCAGCTTGTCAAGTCCAGAGAGATACTTCTTTTTGAGGGAGGTGGTATGAGCCTGTCGGGTGGTGAACAGGCCACGGAACTCTTGCAAAACATAAAGATAAGAGGAAGGTGTCACAGGTGGGCACCATTTGCCTTCTGCTGTAATATGCTCAGTCACCCGCCTGTGTGAATATGATTTTTTGCTTACCTACATCATATGTATGACATCTAGCCATTGAAAACTGTGTGGCACATGCTGAGTTCATTTGCCTATAGTAAAGGAGTATAAAAGAAATGGATAACTTGATTAAAGCCTTTGAGTTTTATAATCTGAAGGAAAACAGAAGACCATGAAATATGACTGTATGGACAAAAATAAACATGTCATACAAAACTGAATATCCAGGAAGTACTTTCAATTTGAATAGTGGAATGGAATCTAAGATCTTAATAGTGAGTAAACAGAAAAAATCATAAAGAAATAGTAGTAAAACAGAAACAAATGTCAGCTAATGAAATACAGGTTTTTAGCAGTCTGTTCAAATTGACACTAAGATAAAAACCATAGGATCATCAAAATGGACTGGTGAAAAACTAGTCTAGACACAAGTGTATCTGTTGAGGAATCTGCATAAGGTTGTAGATTTATAATGTCTGGAGAAGGTTCATCATAACTCAGGTGAAAAAAGCAAAACAAATATATCTTTTTTGAAGAGTAAGCCATTAATTTTCCATTTTCTTCTATGTGTACCTTTTATGTGACAAATACACAATTGCACCTACCTAGCAGCCTGATGTAATGAAGTGGCAGCAGAGATAACAGCATCCCTCAAAGATTTCCTTAAGGAAACTTCTGCCAGGTAGTGTTCACCTACCTTTACAAGTGCATCTTGTGGCCATGGCTATGAAGAGAAATTTCTTAATAATATAGATTAACAGTGAATGCGTCAGGAGTTTCATGCATCACTGTTCACAATCTGTGTCTTGCACAAAACTCTCCTTCAAGAACTTCTGCTTGCTTATATTACACTATACTCTTCAAATATTTTTGATCTATTGCATATTTACAATAAATGTGAAATTCTCTAAATCAGCATTTCTCAACATTCTGAAACTTAAGTCTCACAATAATTGTTTTGAAAAATACCAGTCACACCACTGCAAAACTGAAACCTTACAAGTTTAAATGCATCTTAGTATTATTTCAACCATAAATGAGAAATTCACAGAAGTAAAAATGCAATGCATTTGTTGGGAGTAAATTTTGTTGCTATGTTTGTGAAGACTCAGATCTAACAGCAAAAATGAGATAATTCAATAATTAATCAGTGGGTTTCATTTTATCACTAAGCATGTAAAGTCTTTAAGCAATACCGAATTAAGTGACTCAAAGAGCTATCTCAAGTTGAAGATAGTTTCTTTCCTATATTGCTACTTTTCGAAAAGATTGCTCATGAGATACATGGAAGATAAGTGTACTCCAGTATTTCTAAATAGCTTTAATGCTTTTTTCTCTCATACTTGTTCACCATTTCCCACATTAAAGGGTAGCACCAGGAACAGATGAAGACACGTCGTATTTGCTCATATCCATTCTCTAGTTGTCATGTGCACTGCATTGTAACCACAGCCCCCTATCCACAACCAGGCCCCACATACCATTCTATGGATTCTCCTGGCCACTTCACAGGCCCTTATTCAGTCCACTGACAGCATATTGTCCCCTGTACACCACAATTCATATTAACACAATGCTGATTGATATTTTTCTACTTTCACTTTTCTTCTAATTATCAATAACTGTCAAATGATAAAAGATATATTGCTTACTCCCTAGTATATCTATGTATTCTACTACTGACAATATACAAGACAGTTCCTCCTACTCTGTACAAGAAACAGAGTAACAGAGATAACACAAGAGGATCAATGGAAATTACTTACTTTGAAATAATCCAAGGTTACATGAGTTGCGAAAGCAGGGTAGTGAGTGAGGGTATGACGAAGCACTGGTGAAGGTGGACACGTTACTACAACATGTACCAAGTCTGTTACACGCTGCACCTGCTCCTGCCAAAGATCTGCTTCACTTACTTTGCGGTCCTCTGTGACGAGACGCAGACGCTGCAGAGACATTTTCAGTTTTCTATTGTTAAATTTTTTTTTTTTTTTGCTTTTCTAGGGAATGTTAAAAATTCTTCATTTAAATGTTTTCAATAAAATCTTTGAAATATAACCCTCACACTGTGACATGCATCATTTGTCAACATGTAACATCCAGTAGGAGCCTATGCAAGCTCTACACTATAGTTGACCTCTGCCAGTGGCCTGTTAAGGGTGAGATATTAAAAGGTAAGAAATGCAACAGGAGTTCAATAGTTATGGAGACTCTATTGCTGTGGCAACCCCCAATGAGGGAGTTCATGAAGGGATCAGGCACCAGAGATACAGAAAGATAGATAGATAGAGCAACTCATATTGGCGAATGATAGAGTAAACGGTATTTTTTATCCTTGTTCACAATTCTCTTTTGTAGATTCTTAACTAATGTATGAATCAGGAATTACCTATACATTCAGAAAGGTATACAAGAAAACAGATGAAGGAGAAGGAAGTCCTACCTAGTTCCCTAATGTTAGTGATTATCTTTGACTCAAAATATTGTTTAATTTATAACTGATAAAATGATATGGAAGTTGAATTTTTTTCTATATTTTTCAACACAACCCTTCTTAGTAGGTTCTTCACCAGTGCATGAATTAAAAATTACCAACAAACTCAGAAAAAAGGGAAGGAAATAAAAGTCATACTTAGCTACTGAATGTTAGCAACCAACTGGTACAAAACATTCAACTTAAAATCAATAAAATGATATGGTAAATTGTATTTTCATGTACTTTTCTATACAACTCTTATCAATAGGTTCTTAGTTAATACATGACTGCAAAGGTATTTGGAAATAAAAAACTAGTACAACTGAATAGACGTGTACTCCGGTATATTATTTGCTTTCCTGGGAAAGATGTTCATGATAGGACTGTACCCAGTCTACATAATCATTCACTTTAAGGAAGCCCACTGGTCCTAAACTTTTCAGAAGATAATTATTCTACTGTTCTAGCTGCTAAAATTCACTATTAGAAATCATTCTACTGTAATCAAAATATTTTTCTTAAGCATAGATTTCATCACAACCCAGGATGCATTTCTTAAAAAAGAAAGAAAAAAAGGGACTTGTCCTTTAGCTATCATGAGATGAACACTAATATAAAGCAACAAATTTCACTGTATAGTCATATACAAATATCACTGGCATGAACAACAACACATTCCATCATGCCTGAAATCATAAAATTATGTAATAATTCACCTGACTGCAAACCATTGTTCTATTGAAAAGGTAATTCAATACAGATGCTCCCCAACATATGTCCCAGTTCCATTCTGACTGACTGGTTGGAACTCGAAATGAACATAAATCAGATGTATGTCTGCATGGCATGTAGAATTCATATACTCATACAGCATTCTTTTATCCAAATCAATTTCTATCATGATTACCTCTTTTACTTTTTAATCAGCTTTATCATATGATTCTATAGTCTCTTCTTACCTTATATTTAAGATTCTTTAGTTCACAAATTGATTCATCCAAACTTTCAATGAACTTCTCGGCATCTCCTCTGTCAGCACTTGCTGCTTCACCTGTGACTCGAATGTTGTGCAAGTTATATCTTCTTTTAAATCTACTGAACCAACCATGACTTGCTGTGAAGTTCTCAGTGTAATCCTCTCCTGCTTGTTCCTTCAAAGTCTCCAAAAAGACTTCTAGCCTTCTCCTGAATTGTCAGTAAACTTAGTAGTACACATTTTTTTAATTTGATCTTCCATCCACAGCATCAACAACTTTTCCATTTCATGGATGGGCCCTTGTTGTTCCTTTATTATCACAGGCTTCATACTTGTTGAACCTTTCACTGCTTCACATATTTTTTCTTTGTCCTTTAAAATGGTGGAGACAGTCAAATGAGACAACTGTAGATCACAAGCAAACATATTAACTTTTTTCCTCCTTCTTATTGGGTAATTACCGTCATTTCAATTCTAAATCAAACCTCTTCCTCGGCTTCTTGCCAGATCTATCAACATGTGATGGGTTTTTTCTCTTACTCATCATCTTTGGGGTTTAATACAAAATTTTTTAATCCAGCACAAAAATTTGCTAGATTCACTTGAACAAAATGTGCTTACTGAATGGTAATTGAGAAAGAGACCTGAGAGATGTGCTGTGATGTACATAATGCCAGGATTGTCTGACATTCACTATTGTACACATGCAACTGTTAGCACTGGCTGATGTACAACCAAGCATAATTTTAATAATTACACACATTTCTTAATTTACATTTTTTTCCCAGTCATATGTACAGATGGTCATAAGGTGCATAGGTCCTAAATCGGGGAGCACATATATGTGCCATCCAGATGTAAAGAAGAAGGAGTGGTACAAGATACAGATGTAAAGGAGGAGATGGAGATACTTACATCATCAACAAACACAGAAATGAAAATATCAAATGGGTACACTATATCTCAAAACTGACCTCTAACAGGTAGCTTTGGTCCTCCGGTGAGAGCAAATTGGGAGCATCACCCGTAAGGATTAGAGTATTCAATAAATGTAGGATGGTTGGATGGGAGAGCACAGCATCACCCACCACTACTACTGTGGCCCTCTCCTCTACACCAGCTCTAATCACTGCCTCCTTCAACACAGTATGTAATTCTGCATACCCTGTATGTGATCAACATAGTAATAAATATTGCACAGTACCTAAAGGCTCATGAAAATTTTTTTGTAGTTCCCCATAACTATCCTGAATAAAAAAGTATCATATATGAAATACTTCTCTCCTTTGAACAGCTCATAATAAAAGCATGAGAGTGCATATGCAGTAATTACTTCTCTTTTAAGCAATGGAAGAGTGAAACCCTATAAAATCTTAGTTAACAATGGAATGAGATTATACATTAATGAACAAGGTACTAAGATTTCAACACATCAATTTACTGTTTACCATCTTGGTCACTGATGCGTGGATATTCAAGCTTGTGTCCACAGATATGTGCAGCAAGGCGTGTAAGTGACCGTCTGCCTGAACCTCCCATACCTACTAGCATAAGATGGCCACCTGCACGCCCCAGTACACGGCATATCCGTGATACATGGTCCACCACATACCTGAAACAGATGTATAATTATATAGTTTCATATACTAAAGCTATAGTTATGTGCTTCAAGATCAGTAACTTGCTCAGACTTTTACCTCTATCCTAGGGTTAAATAATTACACAGAGGAGGATATTAACAAATGAATCCTTCGCCCATGACTGTGTATAATCATCAAGTGCCATGTCATGCACTGGACACTAAATGGGACATGACACATATGGAAAAAAGTACTTCAACTTCCCCTCCCAACCACCTCAACAGAAAACTGCAATGTTTTCATCTTTACGATAAGGTTAACTGTTATTAGCAACATCTGTTTATAATAAATAGTAGAAGTACTGACTTAATATAGAAAATAATGCTATGAGGACTGTGTTACCAGGAATACAGAAGGAAAAGTAAAATGGGAAGCAAGACAGAAAAGAGAATCTTAGAAGTCAAATCAATGTGAAGAGCCCTATGAGTGATTTTGAAAGGGAAAGAATTACAGTCTACAAATTAAGTATCAGAGAACAACAGAATAATGAGAAACTCATCATTTCTGAAAGAAAGTATGGAGCTTAAAAATATATGGCAAACTATTAAAGAAAATAACTTTTTTCCCACTATAGTGCTTCCAATTCTGTGTCAGTAACAACAGTGAGAGAAAAACTTAAGACTCACTTGAATGCAACAAGAGTAAGTGGTGTTTTGTTGACACTGTTATATTCTTCTATAAAGGTAGTGATGGTTTGGTGGAGCTGAGCAGCATCTGTAAGCTCCTCATAACGTCTCTGCTCTGGTAAGATGTCAATGTTGCCAATCAGGCTCCAACATGCACGCTCTATGCATTCCTCAGTCACCTGAAGATGTAATAGGCAATGGGGAGCTAAATTTCAGAAAGATTTCAGCTCAAATTAAGCTATATCAAGATTACAAATAAGTTCTTACCATATTTTCATAAAAAAATATATAAAAATGCATTTCACACTACACAATATACACAAATACATACATGGGATATGTTGAATTGGTGTTTGTAATAGAGGGTGATGTCCAGAACACAGATGGGGAAACTGTGACGTATTTGTCCAGGAATCAGGGTTTCAGGTGTATGTTTGTACAGTGGGGCAGCACTTAAGACTGCATTGGGAGGGCGGTTGTTGAGTGTTTGTCGTGTTATTTCAGTGTGTACGTGTCTTGCTTGTGTTACATTTGCTATAGGTGGGGGGGATCTCCAAATAGAGACTGATAAAGGGGAAGAACCTGAAGGAAGTTTAGCGTTTTAAGTACCTGGGAGTGGATATGGTAGTGGAAGGAAACATGGGAGCTAAAGTGAGACATGAAACAGGACAGGAGACCAAAGTCCTGGGTAAAAAGATGGGAAAATTTGAAGATATAATACTCCTTAAGTGTTTTATGGATGCATGTTTTGGACCCTGAGTGTAAAAGAATGGAAAATGGTAGATGTGTGGGAAATAAAATGCTTGTGGGGAATATGGTGTGAGAAGGGTTGATTGCATAAGGAATGACATTGTAAGAGTGAGGTGTGGCAATAAGCAGTTTGACTGAGAGAGTTCACCAGGTGTGCTGAAATGCTTTGGGTATATGAAGAGGGTAAAATAAGAAAGTGACAGAAGTGGAGGGAGTAAGAGGGAGGGAAAGACCAAAATGGTAATGGAAGGATGGATGGATGGGGTGAAAGCGGCTTTAATGTGCCAGGGCCTGAACGTTCAGGCAGGTAAGAGCGATGTGGTATATGGGTGATATTGTGCCTCTCAATGGGCTGAAACACAGAAAATGAAAAGGTCAGGAGAACCATTGAGTATCATAAGTGATAGCCAGAGAGTGGATGTGAGGATATAAGACTTGTTTTGTCTGTCCTGGGGGACTTAAATAAAGTTCATAACTGTAAACAAGTAAGACAGGGGAAATTTTAAGTGAAATTGCTTTCCTTGCCTTAAGAGAGGTAGGGACAAATGAATAATTACCTCATTAGCACACATCCACACTCTAGTTGTCATGTACAATGTGCTGAAACTAAACATGACAATGTGCTGAAACTAAACCCTACCATCCCCAGCCAAGCCCTACGAACCTTGACCACTTCACATGTCTTGGTTCAACTTAATGACAGCATGTCACCCCCATATTCCACAGTAATCACCTGGGGCAACTGATATCTTAAACAGGTATCATCTTTTATCCCTGATTAGATTTTTGCAGGATAGAAAGTTAATACTGGAAGCAATAAAAGCTGTTACCACATTACTTTCCAAATCTAGACCAAAACTGTTTTGACTAGAAAAACCTCTTAATTATAATCTTGTTTTTCAATCATTTTCTTGGATTTTCAGCTTTGTTTAAAATCACATCATTCATGCTAATTACCATGTTGAATTTGTCATGTTATCAGTTTTACAGCAACTACATGTGATTATTATAATAAACATCTTTGCTAGTCAAAACCTGTTGTTCCAATATATGTTTTATTTCATATATTTTTAGTCACATATCTATGAGGTGTATAGAATTACCACATCAGTTCATCACTTTATAACAGTAGTACTCCAAGCATAAAAGATGATGCATTATCATACACAATGAAAAGATAAAAATACACATACTGATCCATCATCACTGCAGAGTTTATCAAAGATCACATGTATCTTGTCCCTAAAGTTAGTTTTAATAGTCTTCACCAGAATTTCATAGACTGGTGTCACCTCCTTGGCTTCTGTCAACTGGTCACAGAATTCCCGATACATCTCATGCACCCATAACCTGTGAAGCAAGAGTTATCCTATATTTCTCTGTGTTACAGAAAGGGATGGAGGGGGGAGGTAAAAATTAGTTGGCCTACTATGACAGCTTGTCAGTATATTGGAAATTAATAAACTGGATAGCCAAGAAAACATCACCAAGCACTAAATTCTAAGAAGCTGCCACGAAGTTCACCAGTTATGTAAACTTTTGATACAGCCATCCTTTTGGGGGACTTCCTGGAAGGAATGGGCATCAGAGATGTGGATAGATGGATAGATAGACATTATCAAGCATAAGAAATGTGCAACAAAAGGTGCATATTATTACCATCATGTGTGAAACACATATTCTTATCAACTAATAACAAAACTGGAAATACAAAATATATGCAAGGAGTTCAGGATCTTACCCAAATATATATGATGGTGTAAGAATATACTTATCACTTTCTCTAAAAGTGCAAAATATATACAGAAAATTTAGGATTACATATAGTCAGCCATTCATGAACAAACATATACCAAGACACTTGAAGCAAGTTCACACTGTTCAAAGAATGATAAAATTATCTACCAACCTGACAAAGTGCCTTTTTGTCTCCATAGCTTCTTTTCTCAGGAAACTGACTGAATGGATTACCCGGGCAGCAGTAGATAAGTTAAATATATAGTGGCTCTTAACAGGTGTAGATGGCAGAGATACTTGTGAATGGTAAAACACATCGAGAGTACCAGCCACAATGCCTGGCACCACAGTGAACATGTCTGGTATGAAACCACCAGCCTGAATGGAAATGGATAAAGGTTTACAATCCATGTCCTATTAAAACTCCATGTATGTGAAAGAGAAAACAAGCTAACCCTGTTCAACAGAGTATCATATTACATTTTTTATTCTTTTATCTTTATTCATTATACTTAACCACTGTTTCCTGCATCAGCAGGGTAGCGCAAGGAAACAGACAAAGAATGTCCCAACACCCACATACACATATATATACATAAACGCCCATACATGCACATATACATACATATACACTTCAACGTATACATAAATATACATACACAGACATATACATATACACACATGTACATATTCATACTTCCTGCCTCCATCCATTCCCGCTGCCACCCCACCACACATGAAATAGCATCCTCCCCCATCCCCCTTCCAACGAGGTAGCACCAGGTAAAGACAAAAAGGCCACAATCATTCATAAGGTGCTTCCCCATACCTAATGCAACCCTACATGTTTTCTGCAACACACCACACTAACTCCACATGTCATGACATCTGCACATCTCCATCTAATCTATTCTTATCATTCATGTTATGCATTCCTTGAGTCATTTCTTTCTATATATCCATCACAAATCAGTATACCAATTTCATTTGCTACCCCCTTCAAAGCACCACATATCCCTAATTCAATAAATACCAAATTTATCAATTAAATCAAAATATTCCCTTTCCAGGCAATCAGTTTCATGTGAATGCAATTTAATATCCAATAAAAGTTTGGCAAACATGAAACACATTGGAATTTGCCATTTTTTGTGACAAAAACTTTTACTTTCTTTGATGGCTCAAACTTTCTTTATCTCCTTAAAATCTGCATTCCATCACACTTGTTAAAAGCATATTCCTAACCAGTCAAGTTCTTGTAAGCCCTTCAACTTCTGTTTAACTATGATAATACTCAAACTCCCCTTTCTCAAAGACAACCATATTGCCTTTATTAGCAATCAGTTTTCTTAAAGTCTTACTTATATTCCTTCATGAGCATCTGTGAACCAACTGCCAATTCTAACTCTATCTCTGTTTTTTCTATATATCAGCATGTTCCAAATTTTAAGCTTTCAAGAATCTTTAATTCTGTGGGATGTTTCAAAAGTCCCTCCACTATTTTGAAATTAGATTAAAAATTAATCATAAGAGTTAGGAATACGCTGTTTTTCACAAAATAATAACCATCTCAGAAAGATCTTATTACAAATTAGTATAAAGAAATATGCATTCCACATGTTACACACAGAATGTTGTGATAATTTTTTTTTGCTATGGTCACTATAACATGTCACCATCAACAATTCTTAGAGCGATGCAAATTCAATCCTTAAGCTTCTTAGTTCACTTTGGTTTTGTATACTTAGTCTATCAAATAACTCAACAAGAAGTTATCCAATGTGGTTATGTCTGGTAACAAAGGGGCCATGAAACTGGACCACCTTGCCTGATCTACCTCACAGGGAAATTTCTGTTGAGACATTCATGCATTGCCAAATCCTCATGTGAGTAATCCACCCTGTTTAAAAAATTGCACAGGGGTGGCCATTTTCTAATTGAGGAAATACAATTTGTTCCAACATATTCAGATAGGTTTCTAGCTGAGGAAAATTGCAATTAAAACGTATTACAGAAAATACAATTAAAAATAAGAGAACAATTTTATGAGAAACATTTTATTATGCAATAAAAAGTTGAGCTCTGAATCTTGTTATTAATTCAATTTATAACTTCAAAGTTTTCCAGACTTTCAGGACACCCTGTAGATCTGACCCCTCATCATTAGCTATCCTCGTACATTAACCCAACATTGAATGAGCTAATCCTGGCAACATAATGCATTCTAATATTACGCTAAATTCAGTCTAAGAAATCCTGCTACCGTTACTATTCCTTGCAACAGGTCACAGGTCACATTCCCAGTGTCAATATCTCATTCACACAACTATGCAGTGAGTCACAGGGTGGGGGAGGGGGCAAAGGTTCTGGGAGCGAGGAAGACCGTGCGGAAGGAAGAAGATTATCTCGCAGAGCAAAAATGGGTATGTGTGAAGAAACAGTAGTTCCAACAATGTTATATGGTAGCGAGGAATGGGCTAGAGATAGGGTTGTAAAAAGGAGGGTGGATGAGCTGGAAATGAAATGTTTGAGAACAATATTGGTGTGAGGTGGTTTGATTACGTAATGAAAGGGTAAGAGAGATGAGTGAAAATAAAGAGTGTGGTTGAAAGAGCAGAAGAAGGTGTGTTGAAATGGTTTGGACATGTGGAGGGAATGAGTGAGGAAAGATCGACAAAGAGGATATATGTGTCAGAGGTGGAGGGAAGAAGGAGAAGCGAGAAACAAACTGGAGTTGAAGGATGGAGTGAAAAAGATTTTGAGCAATCAGGTCCTGAACATACAGGAGGGTGAGAGGCATGCAAGGAGAAGAGTGAACTGAGGTCGACATGCTGTCAATGGAATGAACCAGGGTAAGTGAATTGTCTGGGCTAGGGTAAATCATGGAAAGGTCTGTGGGGCCTAGATGTGGATAGGGAGCTGTGGTTTCGGTGCATTACACATGACAGCTAGAGACTGAGTATGAATGAATGTGGCCTTTTTTGTCTGTTTTCCTGGTGCACCTCACTGAAGTAGGGGGCAGCGATACTGTTTCCTGTGGGGCAGGGTAAAGCGAGGAATGGATGAAAGCAAGCAAGTGTGAATATATACATGTGTATATATGTATATGTCTGTGTGCATATATGTATATGTTGATATGTATATGTATGTATATGGACATGTATGGGTGTTTATGTATATAAATGTGTATGTGAATGGATGGGCCATTCTGCTTTACAGAGATGTCCAATGTTATTCAATGTGACACCCTCAACTGCATTCCTAAGAAAGAAAATTATCTGCTCATAAAAAGATATTATTTGTAACCTTCTTTTTCTTTTATACCAGCCACATAATAAAGCTGCTACTGGAATTAAGAAGTATAGGGCATATGAAAATCAAGTACGTCTAAAGGACTTTGTGGAGAATTTAAGGGATGCCTGCTGGAAGGGAGCTAGAAGTGAGATAGAGAAGGGGATCTGGGTTTGCTGAGGTATGACCTCCAGACCATGAGTCCCCCTGGACTCTCAATAGAAGAGATGTAATACAGACTTTAAGATCATGAGGAGTAGCCATGTGTGTATCCAAGTGAGATCTTATCAAAACATCAAGGAATGAGGCATCGGTTATTGAAAGTTGCTCTCCCTACTATCTTTGCATGAAGAAAACGTTTATCCTTAAATATGCAGGTCAGAGGATGCCAACAATAAAAAAGTACTCATAAACAAGGAAAAAATGGTCTATCACAAAACTTAACAAGTGATGAGGACAGCACTACTTTTTCTAATGTTGAAAGCTCTAGTCACATACAAAAGTCCACATATAAATATAAACAAAGTCAAATACATTAACTACTGACCCTGAGAAAAACATTGAGTTGTACGGTGAAGACTCGATTGATAGTGTCCTTAGAAAGAGTGTGAGCAGCAATCACCATGAAGCCTGCAAGACACCTGGGCTCCAATGAATCACTCCTTTGAGCCTCATCGCCATCCATAAGTCTGCTCCCCATGTTCAAGGATATGCCACCAATCCATGTAATGCCCTCTAATGGCATCCTCGCTGTGCTTTCAGCACTGATCCTAGAA